>RJWJ010007038.1:48727-59422 GCA_004363605.1 Indri indri | reverse complement strand
TTTTTTATTTGTCCTTCTGGACTTGCTGCAGTTTTCTCTCACTAATGCATGCCACCATCCAGGTTCTTCCATGTGGATAGTGACTGTTCTGTCTCTCTCACTGGGACCCTCTAATTACAAGGCTGTTTGAAGATTTCAACTTATTTTGGCACACAGGGTGGTGACTCAAGATTTAATTCTCTCCTCGGGCTAATTAATAAAACTCTCTAATTTTTGTCAGGATACATTCAGCAGGGGTTTAAATAACTAGTTCTCAAAGAGCCATATTTTGCTATTGTCAAAAACTGTTCTTTAGATCTGCTAAAAATATCCCAGAATACAGTAAAGGGAATGTACAACTTCCTCCCCCTGTGACGATGTGGTGAGTTCCTTTTACATTCAGCTGCTCTAAATATATGTGAAGAGGAGAGGGAGGAAGGGGAAGGGGAATTGTTGGCACCTGAAACTATAGGGCTCAAGTGACTAAAGATGTGCCTTCTTCATCTAAAAGGGTTGGGAGAAGAAAAAGGCTAAAAGTTCTAGGCTTGTCCATTCTTCCTTTCTCTCCTTTATTTGAAATCTGCATATTTTACCTGAATAAATGGATTTTACTACAAAAAAAAAAAGATAGTCTGGTATCTGATGAAATAGACTTTAAGTCAGAAACATTAGAAATACATGAAAAAGTTCATTGTATAATGATAAAGGGATCCATTCAGCAAGGGGATATAACAATTCTAAGTATAAGTGCACTCAAAACTGGAGCACCCAGATATATAAAGTCAATATTATTGGATATAAATAGAGAAATAGAATCTAATACAATAGAGTTGAGGACTTCAATACCCCATGTGCAACAAAAGATATAACATCTAGACAGAAAATAAAAAATGAAACATTAGATTTAAACTGCACACTAGACCAAATGGACCTAACAGACATTTGCAGAACATTTCATCCAACAGCTATAGAATAAAAACTCTTCTCATGAGCACATGGAACATTATCTAGGATAGAGTATATGTCAGTCCACAAAAAAAAAAAAAGAAAGCCTCACAAAATTTTTAAAAATGAAAAACATATTAAGTATCTTCTCAGACTACAATGGAATAAAACTAGAAATCAATAACAAGTGGAACTTGGGAAACTATATAAATACATTAAAATTCTACAATATGCTCTGGAACAACTATTGGGTCAATAAAGAAATTAAGAAGGAAACAAAAAAATTTCTTGAAACAAATAATAATGATAATACCTATGGAATACAGCAAAAGGAATGCTAAGAGGAAAATTTATAGCAATAAATGCCTGCATCAAAAAAGTGGAAAGATTTCAAATAAACAACCTAACAATCCTCCTCATGGAACTAGAAAAACAAGAACAAACCAAACCCAAATTAGCAGAAGAGAAGACATAATAAAGATCAAAACAGAACTAAATGAAATAGAGACTAAAAATACAAAGGATCAATGAATCAAAAAGTTTGGTTTTTTGAAAAGATAAACAAAATTGATAAATTACTAGCTAAACTAAACAAGAAAAAAAAAAAGAGAAAACCCAAATAAAGAAAATCAGAAATGAAAAAAGAGACATTATAACTGATACCAAGGAAATATAAAAGATCGTAAGAGGCTACTGCGAACTACTATGCTAACAAACTGGATGAGTTCCTGGAAAAGTACAACCTAACAAGATTGAGTGAGGAAAAAATAGAAAATCTGAACACACCAATTACCAGCAAGGAGATTGAATTATTAATTAAAAGTCTCTCAACAAGGAAAACCTAGGACTGACTAGCTTCAATGCTGAATTCTACCAAACTTATAATAACTATCCAATTCTCTTCAAACTATTCCAAATGTAGAAGAAGAGGGAATTCTTCCTAACTCATATTATAAAGTCAACATTATCCTGATACCAAAAGCATACAAGGACAAAAAAAAAAAAAAAAAGAGAGAGAAAATAATATGCCAATATCCCTGATGCAAGCATCTTCAACAAAATACTATCAAACTGAATCCAACAACACATAAAAAAGATAATATATCACAATCAAATGGGATTTATCCCAGGGATGTCAGGATGGTTCAACATATGGAAATCAATAAACATGATATATCATATCAAACAAATAAAGGATAAAAAACATATGATCATCTCAATAAATACAGAAAAAGCACTTGATAACATTCGACATTACTTTATGATGAAAACTCTCAACAAAATAAGCATAGAAGAAACATACCTCAATATAACAAAGGCCATATTTGACAAACCCATAGGTAACATCACAGAAATGGGGGAAAAGGTGAAAGTCTTTCTTCGATGACCTGGAACTACACAAGGATGCCCACTTACACCACTCCTATTCAACTTAGTACTGTAAATTCTAGCTAGAACAATCTGAGAAGAGAAAGAAAAGGCATTCAAGTTGAAAAAGAGGAAGTCAAATTGTCCCACTTTCCAGAAGACATGGAGTTATATTTAGAAAGATCTAAAAATTCCAGCAAAAATTCCTATATCTGATTAAAAGTTCAGTAAAGTTGCAGGATACAAATTCAATGTACGGAAATCAGCGGTGTTTTAATACACCAATAATGAACTAGCTGAAAGATAAATCAAGAAAGTAATCTCATTTATAATTGCTACAAAATACCTAGGAATAAATTAAACCAAGGAGGTAAAAGACCTTTACAAGGAAAACTATAAAACACTGATGAAAGAAATTAAAGAGAATAAAAACAAATGACAAAAATCTCATGCTCGTGGATCATAAGAATTAATATTGTTAAAATGATCATACAACCTAATGCAATCCGGAGATTCAATGCAATCCCCATCAAAATACCAATGGCATTTTTCACGGAAATAGAAAAACAATCCTAAAATTTGTATGGAACCAAAATGTAGCCCAAATAGCCAAAACAATTCTGAGCAAAAAGAGCAAAGCTGGAGGCATCACAGTATCTGACTTCAAAATGTATTACAAGGCCATCTTAAGCAAACATAATAGTATTGGTATGAAAATAGACACATAGGCAAATGGAACAGAATAGAGAACCCAGAAATAAACCCACATATTTGCAGTCAATTGATTTTGACAAAGGTGCCAAGAACAAACACTGGGTTATGGACACCCTTTTCAAAAAATGGTGCTGAGAAAACTGGGCATTCATATACAGAAGAATAAAACTAGACCCCTACCTTTTGCCATATATAAAAAAATAACTTAAAATAGGTTAAAATTTAAACATAAAATGTGAAACTATAAAACTACTAGAAGAAAACATAGGGGAAATAACCCAGGACATTGGTCTAAGCAAAGATTTTATGGCTATGAACCCAAAAGCACAGGCAACAAAAACAAAAATAGACAAATGGGACTTCTTTATTAAACTAAAAGGCTGCTGCACAGTAAAGGAAACAATCAAAGAGAGTGAAAAGACAGCATCTTGAATGTGAAAATATTTGCAAATATTCATCCAACAGTGGGCTAATATCTGGAATATATACAGAACTCAAAAAACTCAACAGCACAAAAAACAAACAATCCCATTAAAAATGAGAGAAGGGTCTAAATAGACATTTCTCAAAAGAAGATATACAAATGGCCAATGGGTGTATATATATATATATATATATATATATATATATATATATATATATAAAGCTCATCATCCCTAATCATTAGGGAAATGCAAATCAAAACTAAAATGGGATATCATCTTACTCTGTTTAGAATGTTATTATCAAAAAGACAAACAATGGCAGATGCTGGTGAGAATGCAGAGAAAAGCGAATTCTCAAACACTGCTGGTGGGAATGTAAATTAATACATCCACTATGGAAAACCATATGAAGATTTCTCAAATACTAAAAATAGAACTAAAATATGATCCAGCAATCCCACTACTGGGTATTTATCCAAAGGAAAGGAAATTAGCATATCAAAGGGATACATGCACCCCCATGTTTATTGAAGCAACATTCACCATAGCAAAGATATGGAATCATAATAAGTGTCCACTGATGGATAAATGGGTATAGAAAATATGGTACATTTGCACAATGGAATATTATTTGTTATGAAAAAGAATGAAATTATGTCATTTGCAACAACATGGATGGAACTGGAGGTCATATGTTAAGTGAAATAAGCTAGACACAGAAAGACAAATATCACTTGGACTTACTTGAATGTGGGAGCTAAAAACATTGCTCTCTTTGAGGTAGAGATTAGAATGACAGTTATTAGAGGCAGGAAGAATATGTGAGTGTATGTGTGTGTGTGTGTGTGTGTGTGTGTGTGTGTGTGTGTGTGTGGTAGGAATTAATACAGGTTGGTTAATGGATATTTAGATAGAAGGAACAAGGTTTAATATTTGATGGTAGAGTAGGGTGACTATAGTTAACAACAATGCATTATACATTTCAAAATAGCTAGAAGTGAGGACTTGAAATATTCTCAACACACAGAAATTGCAAATGCTCATGCTAATGAATATCCTAAATACTCTGACTAGATAATTACAGTCTAAGCATGTAACAAAATATCACAAAATATATTCATGGGGTATATAATTTGTTCTCTTTACATATGTACAAATATTATATATCCATAAAAAGATACAAATCAAATTATTAAATGTAACTGTAAAAATAGGTTAATGGATAGACAATATTAAAATATGCAAATCGTGACATCAGTAACAGAATGGGGGGAGAAGTATAATGTAGAGTTTTTGTATGCAATTGAAGTTGCTTTTATCAGCTTAAGATAAATAGTTGCAAGTACAAATTGTTTTATATAAACCTCATGGTAACCACAAAAAAATACATACAGATGCACAAAAGAAGAGAAATAAATCAAAGCATATCAACAAAAAATCAATGAAACACAAATCAAGATAGCAAGAAAAGAGGGACAAAAGAATTATAGACAGTCAGAAAAAATTAACAAAATGTCAATGTCTTTCCCTATCAATAATTACTTTAAATATAAATGAATAAACTTCCCAATCAAAAGACCCAGAGTGGCTGGATAAAAAAAACCCACAGGATCAAACCACATGCTATCTACAAGACATTCACTTTAGAGTTAAGTACACACATAGACTGAAAGTGAAGGGATGGAAAAAGATATTCCATGCAAATGGTAACCATAGATAAACAGTAGTGTACAATTTTATATATAGAAAAACAAAATTCGCTCTTGGCTGGTGTCTAGGAACTTGGGTTTGGGGAGAACTCTCAGCATACCCAGAATTCATAAGAGTGGCTCACCGTACCTAAACTGTTTATACAAACAAAGTGATTTATATTAAACATCTGCTTTCCTTCTAAAGGTCTGGGATTTTGATATATGCTGGCAGAAGATACTTATTAATACCAGTGCAGCCTCCAGTAAAAACCCTGGGCACTGGAGATATTTAATTCTGGTATGACAGTGTGAGGAGTTCCATGGACCTACTCTCCAGTGAAACCTGCAAAAATTATTTTTTTAAAAAATCAACCTCTTAATGTCTTTGGAAATGGTACTAAGAGCATGCAACAAATGAAGAAACATATATTGAGAAAATCTACTAAAATGCATTAAGAAAAGAGAGCCAATGGTACTTGAAACAAGAATTCCTCCTCCTTCCTCCCTCCCAATTCAGCAAGATGGAAACTTCATTCCAGACACATATAGCTAAGAACACAGGCTCCTTCTCTCCAGAGCTCCCAGTTGGAGGACTTCCTTTCTGGAGGAGCAGGACATCAGTATTTCTTATCTTGCCCCCAGCTACTGCTGCTAAGATTAAGTTCCAGGAGAGTGTGGCTGAAAGGTGGGGGTTATCTTCTCATGGAATTGAAGCTCTATCTTGGGCATGGTAATACTGAGAATACTGAGGCTGCAGTCGGCTTTACTACAGTTCACAAGGTAGTGGTTTCATGCCAGAAGTAAGCCTAGGAGACATAAGGTTACCCCAAACTCCACTGATCACTAAGCTCCTAAAGCAGGGGTGTCATTCGGAGAGAAGTGTGACATTGTGTGAACCTCAGCTCCATAGCCCTGTCTCAGAGATTTTACCTGGGGGAATAAGTAGGCCATAAAACATGTAGATTCTAATCTCTGCACAAAGAAACTGATATCATTTGCAACAGAGCATGAAGTTTGGACTAAGGGTGTTGCTATGGTTTGAATGATTGTGCCCTCTCCAAAATACATTCTGAAACTTAATCCCTAATACATCAGTATTAAGAGGTGAGGCCTTTAGGAGGTAGTGAGACCACGGGGGCTCTGCTCTCATGGATGGGCAGAGTAAACTTGAGTAAACTTAGTAAAGTTGAGATAGATTAACAGAGATGGGATTAATGACCTTATAAAGGGCCTAGAGGGACTATTTAGGCTTGTTTCTCAACCCTCTTGCCTTCTGCCATGTGAAGACATAGACTTCATCCCCTCCAGAGGAGGCAGCATTCAAGGTGGTATCTTGGAAGCAGAGAGAAGACCCTCACCAGACACTGAACTTGCCAGTGCCTTGATCTTAGACTTCCCAGCTTCTATAACTTGAGCAATAAATTCATGCTGTTTATAAAATACCCAGTCAAAGCTCTCAAAAATAGTGAAGGTTGTGGTGAATGGCAATTGAAAGAAGATTAGTAGATTCAATGAAGATAACACTAAACTACATGTAGGCCAGCTTGTTTAAAGAGAGAATCTAAAAAAAAAAAAAAAAAAATTGCAGGAAAAAAAACTAGGGAAAAAAGTGCAATTAAAGGTGCTAAAATATAAATATTTTTTATTTGAAACTAGTTTAACACTTATAAAATATAATGGGGAAATAGCAATGCATGAGTAACTACATGGACGTTATCAATTGGTCTATGCTACTTTTGGTGTTATAATTTTATATAATACAATAAATAACAACACTTTAAAAAAAAAAAGGAGAGAACCAGAGAAAGACAGCTGTGAGGAATACCCCTGGGGTCAGAAAAATATCAAACACTGATCTCAGTATTCCTTTAAAGGAGACTAAATTTGATTGGATTGGTCTGTAGAGCACTTTATGCCCTGGGGCATTGTTGAAAAAAATGGAGCAATCATCAGTCAATTAGTGGAGTTTAACAGTTGGGTGTGGTCAAGGAAAGAGATGAAGCAAACCATGCTCAAATTATTGCCATCCCAAGGTGATTGTGAGCAATCCAAAACTGTCTTCTTGAGAAGCAACATCAGAAGCTTGATACTGTGAAGCCAAAATAGGCATCACTAAAATAATCCAGCTAGACACTAAACAAATAAGCATGCAAATAATGAGCCCCAGAGTGGGGAATCAGTATCTAGAGTTGCCACAATATATTAGTGAAAATATCCAGTTTCTAACAAAAATTGTCACATGTGCAAAGAAGCAGGAAAGCAAAATCCATATTTAGAAAAAAAGAGGCAATAAAATCGTTTGTGAGAGTGACCAGTTGTTTGATTTAACAGAAAACATTTGAAAATATCCATATATAAATATGTTAAAAAGTAAAGGAAACAATTGTTAAAGAAATAAAATGAGGTATGATGACAATGTCACCTCCAAAGAGAGTAAAGAGTGAAAAAAAATCAGTAAAGAGAAATAAATTATAAAAAAAGAATCAAATGGAAACTCTAGGGTTTGAAAAGTATAATAACTGAAATAAAAAATTCACTAGAAGGTCTCAAAAGTATGTTTTAACTAGAAGAGAGAATTAGTAAACTTGAGATAGATTAACAGAGATTATGCAATTTGAAGAACAGAATGACAAAATAATGAAACGTGGATTACATTTTTCTGAACAGAACCTCAGAAAAATGTACGAAACCATTAATCCCACAAATATATGTATAATGGAAGTACTAAAAGTAAAAGAGGAGGAGACAAAATATTTGAAGAAATAGTGGTTGAAAACCTCCCAAATTTATTGCAAAATGCTAATTTACACATGCAGAAAGCTCAATAAATGTCAAGTAGGATAAACACAATAACATCTATTAAGGGACATATAATAGTAAACATAATTATAGTCAAAGAAAAGAAGAATATCTTGAAATCAGTAAGAGAAGAACCAACTCACCTCTTACCAGGAAATTCCAATAAGACTAACATTGGGCCTCTCAGCAGAAACAGTGGAGGCCAGAAGGCAGAGGGATAACTTAATCAAAGTGCTCAAAGAAAAAAAATGGCAACCAAGAATCCAATGTCCAATAAGATATTTTTCAAAAAAAGAATGTGAAAGAAAGACATTCCCAGCTAAACAAAAACAGAAAATTTGTTACCTGCAGACCCAACTTATAAGAAACACTAGAGGGAGTTTTTCAATCAGAAAGCAAGCAACCCCAGAAATTAATTTCAATCCACATTTAAAAACAAAGACCACCAGTAAAGGTAAGCATATAAAAAAGGGAATATAAATACATATTTTCTTCTACTGTTAACTATCTTAACAAGTTATTTTATATATTTAAAGATTATATTTTATATCATATATTGTAGGGACTAGAACATATATAATAGAAATGTAATGTATTTGCTAATAACAGTACAAAGGAGGTAAGTGGGAAAACATTTAAATTGGGCTAAGGAAATAACTCCAGATGATAACTCAAATCCACAAAAACAAATGAAGAGAATCATAAATGATAAGAAAGTTAATATAACAATAGTTATAAACATATCCTTGTTCTCCTTTATTCTCTCAGATTCTTCAAAAGACATAAAATCATATAGAGTAATAAATATAAAAATGTATTGATGAGTTTTTAAAGTTGATTCATATAATCCATATAACAATAATGCCACTAAAAAGGGGAAATTGAGAACAGAGTAATATATGACTAGCATTTCTACATCTCATTGGAATTAAGTTTAGCATACATCTGAAGAAGATTCTGATAAGATGTACATGGTAAGCTCTAAGGCAACCACTAAGGAAATTTTTATAAAAGATAAAAAAGTCATGAAAAAATACTAAATGCTTCATTAGAAAATATTCGCTTTATGTAAAGGAAAGTAGTAAGGAAAGAATAGAGCAAGAAGAGAAAATAAATAAGATACATGAAAAATGAAAAGTAAAATGACATACATAAATCCAACTATAACAATGGCAACATTAAATGTGGGTGGATTAAACAATACTATGAAAAGCAGAGATTTTTCATAATGGATAACAAAATTAGATTCAACTTTATGCTGCCTAGAGAAGTCAGACTTTAGATTCCAATATACAAAAAGACTGAATGCAATAGAAAGGGAAAATATAAATAATATAAACAGCAGCCACAAAAACCTGGAGTGGCTATACTAATATCAGACAAAATATATTTTAAAATATACGCTGTTGCTAGAGATAATGATGAACATTTTATAATGATAAAACTTTCAACCCATCAGGGAGAGAGCACAATTATAAATATATATGTGCTTGATAAAGAGTACCAAATATGTGAAGCAAAACCTGAGAGAAATTAATAGAGAAATAGACACTATAACAATAATAGTTGGGCACTTCTAATACCCCATATTCAATAATGGATGGAAGAATTAGGCAAAAGATCAACAAGGAAACAGAAAACCAACTAGACCTAATAGGCATTGATAAAACACTACATTGAACAATAAAAGAATATGCATTATTGTCAAGTGCACATGGAAAATTCTCCAGTATACATTATATGCTAGGCCATACAAAAATCAATAAATTTGAAAGAATGAAAATAATGCAAATTATGTTCTTTTACCACAATGGACTGAGAAAAGACATCAATAATGGAAGGAAAAATAGAAAATCCACAAATATGTGAAAATTATGCAACACACTCTTAAACAATCAATGGGTCAAAGGTAAATTATAAGCGAAATTAGAAAACACTTTGAGATGAAAGAAAATGAAAACACAACTTACCAAAATCTACAGGATGCAGCAAAAGCAGTGATCAGAGGGAAATTTATAATTTTCAATGCTTATGTTATATAGGAAGAAAGATTCCAAATCTATAACTTAACCTTATTATCTTAAATAATTAGAAAAAGAAGAACAAATTAAACTCAAACTAGAAGATGGAAAGAAATAATAAAAACTAGAGTGAGATAAATGAGTAAAGAATAAAAAAAAAATAGAATCTATGAAACCAAAAGTTGGTTCATTGAAAAGATCAATGAAATTGACAAGCCTTTAGCTAGACTGACTAAGATAAAGAGAGAAAACTCAGTCTTTACAGAAATAAAAAGTATTACAGAAAAAACACTATGAACAACCATAAACTAGCAAATTAGATAGCCTAGAAGAAATGGAAAAATTCCTAGAAACACACGAAATACCAAAACTGGTTCAAGAAGAAATACAAAATTTGAACAGACCTATAACAATTGAAGAGATTGAATTAGTAATCAAATACCTCCCAAAAAAGAATAGTACAGGACCAGATGATTTCACCAGTAAAGTCTACCAAACATTAAAATAATTAACACCAACTTTTCACAAACTCTTCCACAAAATAGGAGAGGAGAGAACACTTCCTAACATATCCTATGAGGCAAGAATTAGTCTGATACCAAAGCCACATAAAGATATCAAAATGAAAGTACAGACTGATATCTCTTACAAAGATAGATACAACGCCTGTAATCCTAGCACTCTGGGAGGCCGAGGCGGGCGGATCGTTCTGAGCTCAGGAGTTCGAGACCAGCCTGAGCAAGAGCGAGACCC
>RJWJ010007038.1:0-48627 GCA_004363605.1 Indri indri | reverse complement strand
TATACATGCAGAAAAATATTTGACAACACTCTATGCCCGTTCATGGTTAAGACACTCGACAAACTAGAAATAGAACTCCCTCAATCTGATAAAGGGAGACTACGAAAAACAGTGACAATCATGTTTAATTGGGAAAGACTGGACATTTCTTATCTTTCCCCCATGATAAGAAATAAAACAAGGATGGCTGCTATTTTACTTCTCTTCAACACCGTACTGGAGGTCCTAGCCAGAGAAATTAGAGAAAGAAAAAATAAAAGGTATCCAGATTGGAAAGAAAGAAGTATCTTTATTTGCAGATGATATAATGTTGTATACAGAAAATCCTAATGAGTCTACTAAAAACTATTAGTACTAATAAATGAGTTTGTCAAGGTTCAGAATACAAAATCAATATTCAATAATCAATTGTATTTCTATATACTTGCAATGAAGTAGCCAAAAATGAAATTAAAAAAATAATTCCATTTATAATAGCATCATAAAGAATAAAATATTTTGAGATAAGCTTAACAAGATAAGTTCAATTATTATACTTTAAAACTATAAAACATTGTTGAATAGAGCTTAAAAGATCTATGGAAAAACATCCCACATTCATGGATAGGAAGATTTAATATTGTTAAAATGGCAATACTCCACAAATTAATCTACAGATTTAATGCAATGTCAATAAAAATTTCAGCTGACTTCTTTATATAAACTGACAAACTAATTCTAAACTTCTTAAGGAATTTCAAAGAATCTGGACCATCCAAATTATTCTTGAGAAACAAGAACAATGTAAGAGAACTTACACTTTCAGATTTCAAAACCTACTACAAAGCAATGGGAATCAAAACAGTGTGGTGCTGGCACAAGGATAGGCATATACATCAATGGAAGAGAATTGAGAGACAGAAATAAAACTATGGGGCTATGGTCAACTGATTTTCTACAAGGGTTCCAAGAACATTCCATGGGGAAAAATAGTCTTTTCAACAAATGATACTGGGACAACTGGATAGCCACATGTAAAATACTGAATTGATCTTATATGTTACACCATACACAAAAATTAATTCAAAGTGAATGAAACACCTAAATAAGATATAAAATTATAACACTTTTAGAAAAAAAAACATAGTTTTAAACTTTTACAACTTGGAAATAGGCAAAACATTCTTAGATATGACAACCAACTCGTGAGCAACAAAAGGGAACAATAGATAATTTGGACTTCATCAAAATTAAAAACTTTTGTACTCCAAGGGACACCATCAAGAAAGTAAAAAGACAGCCCATGGAGTGGGAAAAATATTTACAAATCATATGTCTGAAAAAAATATATCTGAATATACATACCAGACTATATAAAGAACTCCTACAACTTAGTAATAAAACTATAACCAAATTAAAAAATGGTCAATGTATCTGAACAGGCATTAATCTGAGGAAGTTATACAATGGCCAAAAATTGCATTAAAAGATCATTAGTCATCAGGGGAATTTAAATGACAACCACAATGAAGGTGCCAGACAATGGAATACAACCCTCCAGTGAATGTCCCTCTGCAGGAACACCAAATTCAACAACTATCCACACAAGAAAGGACCTTCAGAAGAACTAAAAATCAGGTAAGTGATCACAGTATGTGGTTTTAACATTACATCAAGGAAAGAGGCATTGAAGAGGGCAGGAAAGACAGTCTTACACTGCCTAGGCCACTGTCCCACATCTCCCAGCAGTACCACCCCAGCACTGGTGGGGAGACAATATATGTTCTGGGGGAGGGAGAGTGATGTAATTGTGGGATTTTGCATTGAAACTCAGGGCTTCCATGTCATAGGGGAACACAGCACAGGGCAGAATTCTGTCATCACCCACAGAGGGGATATTTAGATAAGACAGAGGGAAATCCTTTGCCCTAGCAGTAGAAACCTGAGTTACTGCTGGCTCCACCACTGGCTGACAAAAGTGGCCTGGGACCTAGAATAAATTTGAAAGGTAGTCAGGTCACAAAGTTTATAGTCCTTGGACAAGTCTTGTGGCTGTGCTGGCTTGGAGCCAGTGGACATGGGGTAAAAGTGACCCAGTGATACACCAGTGGTGGTGGCCAAGTGAGTGCCTGTGTCACTCCTCTCCAACTCTAGGCAGTGCAGTTCAGGGAGAGTCTTCTTCCACTTGGGTAAAGAAAAGGAAACAGTACAAAAGAATTAGTCTTGTAACTTGGGTACCAGCTCAGCCACAGTAAAATAAAGTACCAAGAAGACTCCTGAAATCCCTAATTCCAGGATTAAGTCCCTGGATGGCATTTCTAGATTTACCCTGGGCCAGAAGGGAACCTGCTGCCCTGAAGGGAAGGACTCAGTCCTGGCAATATTCACCATGTGCTGACTAATAAGCTTTTGGGCTTTGAATAAGCATCAGAGAAAGCCAGGCAGAAGTTGCCATGGGCTATGGGTAATACTGGGCTGGCTTGAGGTATGATGTGACACAGTTCCAGCTGTGGTGGCCATCAGGGAGTGTCCACATCACTAATCCCCCATCTATAGTGGCATAGCATGGAGAGTAAGGGAATACAGTGAAAGATTTTGCCCGGTAATTTCCCTATATCTGACCCAAGTCCTCCAAGGCAGTACCACCAGGAGTCTGCAAGAGTCACAGTGTTACTGGGTTTGAGGTGCCACCAGGGCTGATATGGCTGCAATGACATAAGACTTAGATTATAACATTCAATTCCTTTTGAATATCTAGAAAGCCTTCTGAGTAAGGATGGGTTCAAGCAAGCCCAGACTGTGAAGATTAGAATAAACACCTAACTCTTCAATGCCCAGACATAAATGAACATTCACAAGCATCAAGCATATCCAGGAAAACATGACCTCACAAAACGAACAAATAAAGCACAAGTGATGAATGTGGAAGTGATGGAGATAAGTGACTTTCAGACAAAGAATTCAAAATATCTGTTCTGAAGACACTTAATGAACTTCAGGACAACACAGAGAAGGAATCCAAAAGCCTATCAGAGAAATTTAACAAAGAGATTGAAATAATAAAAAAGCAGAAATTCTGGAGATAAAAAACTCAATTGACACACTGAAAAATGCATCAGAATCTCTCAACAGCAGAAGTGATCAAGCAGAAGAAAGAATTAGTGAGCTTGAAGACAGGCTATTTGAAAATACACAGTCAGAAAATAAAAAAGAAAAGAATAAAAAAGAATGAAGCACACCTATGAGATATAGAAAGTTGCCTCAAAAGGGTAAATCTGAGTCACTGGCCTTAAAGAGGAGGTAGAGAGACTAAGGTAGAAAGTTTATTAAAGGAAATAGTAACAGAAACCTCTCTAAACCTAGAGAAAGAAATTTAAATTCAGGGGCAAGAAGGTCATAGAACACCAAGCAGCTTTAATTCAAACAAGTCTATCTTAAGTCACTTAATAATCAAGATCCCAAAGGTCACAGATAAAGAAACTGTCCTTAGGGAAGAAAAAAAATAATAAATAATATATATATAATATAATATAATATAAATAATATATATATTTATATATCATATTTTTATTATATGTTATATATATGTAAAAAACATATAATGGAGCTCTAATATGTCTGGCAGCAGACTTCTCAGTGGAAACCTTACAGGCCAGGAGAGAGTGGCATGGCATATTCAAAGTGTTGAAGGAAAAACAAACTTAGCCCTAGAATATTATGTCCTGAAAAATATCCTTCAAACATGAGGGAGAAATAAAGATTTTCCCAGACAAACAAAAGGTGAGGGATTTCCTCAACACCAGACCTGTCCTATAAGAAATGATAAAAGGAGTTCTTCAATATGAAAGCAAAGTATGTTAATGAACAATAAAAAAAAATCATCTGAGAGTATAAAACACACTGGTAACAGTAAGGGCTCAAATACTGAACACTCTATTGGTTTCATAGTGGTGTATAAGCCACTTATATTATTTTGAGTAGGAGAGACTAAAATGCAAACTTATCAAAAATAATAACTACAACTTTTTGAGAGATATATAGTATAAAAAGATATAAACAGAGACAACAAAAAGTCAAAAAGTGGGGGGATGGAGGTAAAGTGTACCATTTCTTTAATATTTATCTTTGCTTGCTTTTTGCAAGCAGAGTTATCATTTGTTTCAAATAATTGGCTATAATTTTTTTTTTTGCAAACCTCTAGGTAACCTCAAATCAAAAAACCTACAATGGATATGTAAAAAATTCAAAGCAAGAACTTAAAACCCACTATGAGGGAAAATCACTTTTACACAAAGGAAGACAGAAGGAAGCAAGAAAGAAAGAGAGGACCACAAAACTATCAGAAATCAAAAAAACAATGTGGCAGTAATATGACCTTAGACATCAATAATGACTTTGAATCTAAATGGACTACACTCTACAAGCAAAAGTCACAAAAAGACTGAATGGATAAAAAGAACAAGATCCAACAGTAGGTTGTCTTCAAGAAACCCGCTTTACCTATAAAGACACAGATAGACTTACTATTAAAGGATGGAAAATGATATTCCATGCAAATGAAAACCAAAAAAAAGCAGGCGTAGTTATACTTCTATCAGATAAATATATATTTCAATACATAAACTGTAAAAAGAGACAAAGAAGGTCATTATATAATGATAAAGGGGTCAATTCAACAAGAGGATATAATAATTCTAAATACATATGCACCCAACACTGGAGCACCCAGATATATAAAGCAAATATTTCAGAGCTAAATAAAGATAAACCAATACTGTAAATTTTGTAGACTTCAATACTTCATTTTCAACATTGGACAGATCATTCAGAGAGAAAATCAACAAAGCAACACTGGACTTAATCTTCACTATAAACCAAATGAACCTAATAGATATTTACAGAACATTGCATCTAACAGCTGCAGAATAAATGTTCTTCTCCTCAGTTCATGGATCATCTTCAAGGAGAGACCATATGTTAGGCTACAAAAGAAGTCTTAAAAATTAAAAAAAATTGAAATCATGTAAAGTATTTTGTATGATATTTATAGAATAAAACTAGAAATCAACAATCAGAGGGATGGGTAAGTTCACACCTAACAGATACAATGTACACTCACTGACTGAAAGGCACACATAACTTTGACTCAAACTGTATAAAAGCAAATTCTGTAACCAAACCTTATGTATCCCTGTAAAATTCTGAATTAAAAAAAAAACCAGATAGATTCTGGTTATCAGCCCTTTGTCAGATGTGTAGAGTACCCTCACAATACCCTGGAATAAAATTAAAAAAAAAAAATAAATAAATAAAAATGGAAAAAAAAAAAAAAAACCAAAAACAAAACAGAGGTAAGCTGGAAACTCCGCAAAGACATAAAAATTAAACAGTGTGCTCCCTAATGACCAGTGGGCCAATGAAAAGATGAAATAGGAAATTAAACAATTTCCTCAAACACATGAAAATGAAAACACAACATACAAATAACTATGGAATACAGAAAAAGCGGTAATAAGAGGAAAGTTTATAGCAATTAGTGCCTACATTAAAAAAGTAGCAAAGTTTCAAATAAATAACCTACTAATGCATCTTAAAGAACAAGAAAAACAAGAGCAAACCGAACCTAAAATTAGTAGAGAAATGAAATAATAAAAATCAGAGCAGAAATAAATGAAATTCAACCCAAAACAAAAGGTCAGTGAAATGAAAAGCTGCTTTTTTTGAAAGATAAAAAATTTGAAAAGATGTGGAAACAACCCAAGTGTCCATCAATACATGAGTGGATTAATAAAATGTGGTATATGTATACCATGGAGTACTATTCAGCTTTAAGAAACAATGGTGATATAGCACCTCTTATATACTCCTGGATAGAGTTGGAATGCATTCTACTAAGCGAAGTATCCCAAGAATGGAAAAGCAAGCACCACATGTACTCACCATCAAATTGGTAGTAACTGAACAACACATAAGTGTACATATAAGAATAACATCTATTGGATGTCGGGTAGGGAGGGAGGGGGAGGGGGAGGGGCGAGGGGGAGGAGGGGATGGATATATGCATACACAAAGAGTGCAATGCGCACCAACTGAGAGATGGACACACTTGAAACTGGGACTTGGGGGGAAGGGGGGGCAAGGGCATCATTTGTAACCTAAAGATCTGTACCCCTATAATAACAAACAATAAAAAAAAATGATCTATCTTTAGTCAGATTAAGAACAAAAGAGTTTTCGAGCACTATGTTGAATAGAAGTGGAGATAGAAGGCAGCCTTGCTAGTTCCGGTTCTAAGTGGGAATGGTTTCAATTTTGCCCCATTCAATATGATATTGGCAGTGAGTTTGTCATAAATTGACTTGATAATTTTAAGGAATGAGCCTTCTATGCCTATTTTGATGAGAGTTTTTAATCATAAAGAAAAAATCAACAAGAAAAAATCAAACAACCCCATCAACAAATGGGCAAAGGAAATGAACAGAAACTTTTCAAAAGAAGACAGAAGAATGGCCAGCAAACATATAAAAACATGCTCAACATCTCTAATCATTAGAGAAATGCAAATCAAAACCACAATGAGATATCACATAACCCCGGTGAGATTGGCCTCTATCAAAAAATCCCAAAACAACAAATGCCGGTGAGGATGTGGAGAGACAGGAACACTCTTACACTGCTGGTGGGACTTCAAATTAGTGCAACCTCTGTAGAAAAGAATTTGGAGATACCTCAGAGAGCTAAAAATAGAAATACCATTCGATCCAGCAATAGCACTATTAGGCATCTACCCAAAAGAGCACAAAACATTCTATGATAAAGACATCTGCACCCGAATGTTTATGGCAGCACAATTCACTATTGCAAGGATGTGCCCGTCAATCCATGAGTGGATTATTAAAATTTGGTGTATGTTTACAATGGAATATTACTTAATCGTAAGAAACGACAATGATCTAGCACCTCTTATACTTTCCTGGATTAAACTTAAGCCCATTATCCAAAGTGAGGCACCACAAGAGCAGAAGAATGGGCTCCACTTGCACTTGCCATCAAATTGATACTAACTGATCAACACTAGGTTGATCACATGGCAGAAATACTCTCTAGGGATTAGGGGGATGGGGGTAAATCTACAACTAAAGGACATGGGGAGCACTATGGAGGGGAAGGGCATGCCTTTAACCCGCACTTAGGTGAGGCAAAGACATAAAGTGTAACTATAATGTTTGTACCCTCACAATACCCTGGAATTAAAAAAAGAGAAGAAGAAGAAAAGAGAGAGGACACAAATAAATAAAATCAGAGAGGAAAAAGAAGACATTACAACTGATACTGCAGAAATTCAAAGGATCATTAGAGACTACTATGAGCAACTATATGCCAATAAATTGGAAACCCTAGAAGAAATAAATAAATCCCTGTACACATAAAAGCTACCAAGATTGAGCCAGGAAGAAATTCAAAACCCGAATAAAGTAAAAACGAGGAAAGAGATTGAAGCAGTAATGAAAAGAGTCCCATCAAAGAAAAGTCCAGGACCTGATGGCTTCGCTGCTGAGTTCTACAAAGTATTCAAAGAAGAACTAATATCAGTTTTACTTAAACAATTCCAAAAAAATAAAGGAGAAACAAATACTCCTAAACTCATTCTATGAGGCCTATATCACCCTGATACTAAAACCCGAAAAAGACACAACAAAAAGAAAACTATAGTCCTATGTCTCTGATGAACATAGATGCAAAAATCCTCAACAAAATACTAGCAAACTGAATTCAATAACACATTTAAAATATAATTCATCATGATCAAGTGGTTTTCTTCTCAGAGACACAAGGATGGTTCAACATATGCAAAACAATCAACACGATACATTGTATCAACTGAACAAATGACAAAACCCATATGATCATTTTGATTGATTCTGAAAAATCATTTGATAAAATTCAACATCCCTTCATGATAATAAATTTCAAAAAACGGAGTATAGTAGGAACATACCTGAACATAATAAAAGCCATATATGACAGACCCACAGCTAGTATCACACTAAATGGGGAAAAAAAACCCAAAGCCTTTCCTCTAAGATCTGGAACAAGGCAAGGATGCCCATGTTTGCCACTCTTATTTAATATAGTACTTGACATTCTAGCTAGAGCGATCAGACAAGAGAAAGAAACAAAGAGCATTCAAATTGTAATGGAAGAATCAAATTATCCTTATGTGTGGATGATATGATCTCATATCTAGAGAAATATAATGATTCCAGAAAATCCAAAGATTCCAGAAAAAACTATCAGTACTGATAAACAAAATCAGTAAAGTTATAGGATGCAACATCAACATACAAAAATCAGTAGTATTTCTACATGCCAAGAGCAAATAATCTGAAAAAGAAAAAAAGAAACTAATTCCATTACATAGCTACAAATAAAATAAAATACCTAGGAGTAAACTTAACCAAAAAAGTGAAAGAACTCTATAGCGAAAACTATAAAACATTGGTGAAAGAAGTCAAAGAGGAGAGAAAAAATTGAAAAGATAGTCCATGCTCATGGATTGGAAGAATCAATATTGTTAAAATGTCCATACTACCTAAAGCAACCTATAGATTCAATGAAATCTCCATTTAAATATCAATGCCATTTTTCACAGAAATTAAACAAAAAATCCTGAAATTTCTATAGAACTACAAAAGACCCAGAATAGTCAAAGCCATCCTGAGCAAAAATAACAAAACTGAAGGAATCACATTACCTGACTTAAAATTACACTACAGAACTGTAGTAATCAAAGCAGCAGGGTACTGGTATAAAAACAGACACGTATACCAATGGATCAGAATAGAGAACCCAAAGACAAATACACACATCACTAGTGAAATTAATTTAGACGAAGGTACTAAGAACATACACTGGGGAAAGAACAGTCTCTTCAATAAGTGGCACTCAGAAAACTGGACATCCATGAGCAGAAGAATGAAACTAGACTCTTATCTCTTGCCACATACAAAATTAAATCCGAATGGATTAAAAACTTAAATATAAGACCTGAAACTATGAAACTACTAAAATAAAACTTTGGGAAACACTCCAGGACATTGGCACAGGCAATGATTTCTTGAATAAATACTCCAAAAGCACAGGCAATCAAAGCAAAATTGGACAAATGGGATCACATCAAGCTAAAAATCTTCTGCACAGCAAAGGAAATAACAAAATGAAGAGATAACCCACTGAATGGGAGAAAATATTTGCAAACCACCCATCTGACAAGGGAATCATAACTAGGATATACAAGGAGCTCCAAGAACTCAATACAAACCTGAATAATTTGATTAAAAATGGGCAAAGGATCTGAATAGACATTTCTCAAAAGAAGACATACAAGTGGCCAATAAGAGTATGAAAAAAATGGTCAACATCATTAGTCATCAGAGAAATATAAATCAAAAGTTCAATGAAATATCATCTCACCCCAGTTCAAATGCCTTTTATCGAAAATACAGGCAATAAGGAATGCTGGTGAGGATGCAGAGAAAGGGGAACCCTCATACACTGTAGTTTGGAATGTATGTTTGTACAACCACTATGAAGAACAGTGTGGAGGTTCTTCAAAAAACTAAAAATAGAACTACCACATCACCCAGAAATCCCACTACTATGTATATATCCAAAAGAAAAGAAATCATTGTATCAAAAAGATATGTGTACCCCCATGTTTATTTTAGCACTATTCACAATAGCCAACATTTGGAATCAACACAATAGCCAATATTTGGAATCAACCTAAGTGTATATCAACAGATGAATGAATAAAGAAAGTTTGGTACATATACACAATGGAATAATATTCAGCCATACATAAGAATGAAATCTTGCAATTTGCAACAATATGGATGGAACTGGGAACATTACGTTAAGTGAAATAAGCCAAGCACAGAAAGACAAATCTCTCACTCACATGTGGGCACTAAATATTAAAAACAATTGATCTATCTCATGGAGACAGAAAGCAGAATGATAGTTACCAGAGGCTGGAAAGGGTAGTGGGGAGGGGAGATAAATTGGGGATGGTTAATGGGTACAAAAATATAGTTAGATAGAATGAACCATATTTTATAGCACAACAAGGTGACTATAGTCAACAACATGCTGCAGTATACTTTAAAACAACTAAAAGTGTGGAATTGGAATGTTCCTAACATAAAGAAATGATAAATGCTTGAGGTGACAGATACCCCAATTACCCTGATTTGATTATTATGCATTGCATGCCTGTCAAAACATTGCATATCTCCTATAAATATATATGACTATTATGTACCCATAAGACTTAAAAAGAAAAAAAATTTTAAAAAGACACAATGAAATATCATTTCGTATTCACAAGAAGTTGGAAACACTCTTCTAGACATTGGCCTAGGCAAAGAATTTATGAAGAAGACCCCAAAGGCAATCACAGCAACAACTAAAATAAATAAATGGGACCTGATCAAATTAAAAAGCTTCTGCACAGCCAAGGAAATTGTCACAAGAGCAAACAGACAACCTACAGAATGGGAGAAAAATTTTGCATGCTACAAATCTGATAAAGGACTGATAACTAGAATCTACTTAGAACTCAGGAAAATCAACAAGAAAAAAATCAAACAACCCTATCAAAAAGTGGGCAAAGGACATGAACAGAAACTTTTCAAAAGGTTGCTAAATTTTTTCTAAAAAATCAGATAATAACAAGTACTAGAGTGGATGTGAAAAAAATAGGAATCATCATATACTGCTGATGTGAATATTAAATTCTGCAGTCACTTTGGAAAACACTCTGGCAGTTCTTTAAGCAATTAAACGTGGAATAACCATACAACCCAACAATTTGCACTCCTGGGGTGTTTACCCAAATGTGATGAAAACATGTGTCCACACAAAAAGTTGTATGTAAACATTTATAGCAACATTATTAATAGCCAAAAGGTAGAATCAACTCAAATGTCCATTAACTGACTGATACATAAATAAAATGTGATATAGCCACACAATGGAATATTATTTGGTCATTAAAAGAATGAAGTACTGATTAAATGCTATAATATGGATTATTCTTGAAAGCATTATGCTAACTGAATGAATGCGGTCACAAAGGGCCATGTCTTATATGATTCCATTAATACAAAATGTACACAATATGGAAATATATAGAGACAGAATGTACATTAGTGGTCTGTTAAGGCTGCAGTGAATGGGGGAGGGTGAGGGTTAATAACTATAGGATATAAGGTGTCCTTTCATAGTGATAAAGACATTGTAAAATTGTTTGTGGTGATGGTGGCACATATCTGTGGATATACTTAAAACCATTGAATTGTATACTTTACTGGGTGAATTACATCTCAATAAAGCTGTTCGAAAAAACATCCTGAACACTGAGAATCTAATGAGCTTCCCTGGTAAACAACAATCCCTATATGCTGTCACAAGTCACTATTGGATGAATTAAGCAAATCTGTGTGATTCCACTGGGATGGTACTCTTGGCACATTGTACTTAGTTTCTACTAGACTTAACTCCATATGCCTTTTCCCTTTGTTGATTTTACTTTGTAGTAAGTAATATTCTGGAGTACTCTTGTATGCTGAGTCCAGTAAGTTCTAGAGAATCATTGTACCTAGATATTGTCTTAGGGACCGCTGACCCAGCAGGTTCTGATTATTTTTTTCCAGATATTGACATAGATTATGATAAAATCCTTAGGCAATTTCTATAGAATATACTCACCTCTATTTTCTATTTGTTGCACAGAGTGTTGTTCTTTAGTTTTCTTTTCTTGGCCAAGTGGAAGGGGCAGAAAAATAGGCCTCCAAAAACCTAGAAACATATTGAATAGGCTCAATTATTTTCCAAATCCTAATAAAATAAGATTGTAGAAATGAATACTTTATTATATGGTTCTGCAGCAAAAAAATATTTCTTATTATATCATTTTTCTTCTAATATATTTACTAGTAATGGTGATCCTGTTCCCAATTTTCATGAAGTTTATGAAAGCAATATCAAAAACTAAGTTTAACATATTCTACCATATATTCGCAATATATTTGCCCCATATAAAAATTAAGCAGATGCTCAGTTAATTTCTAAAATATATTTTAGCAAATTATTGCCCTAATAAATCAGACATTAGGGTATATAATTGGCTAACAAGCACCCAATATAATGGCTACTATCAAAAAACCAAAAAATATTAATAGCCAGCATTAGCAAGGACCTGGAGAAATTGAAACCCTCATGCACTATTAGTGGGAATGTAAAATGGTATAGCTACTATGGAAAAAGTATGGAGGATACTCAAAAAATTAAAAATAGAATTACCATATGATCCAACAATTCTACTTCTAGGTATATACAAAAAAACAATTGAAAGCAGGGTCTCTAAGAGATATTTGTACATCCAATGTCATTACAGCATTGTTCACAATAGCCAAAAGGTGGAAACAAACGAAGTGTCCACCAATGGATGAATGGATAAACAAAATGTGATATATACTTACAATGTATTAATAATATTATTCAGCCCCACAAAGGAAGAAAATTCTGACACATGCTACAACATGAATAAACCTCAAGGATGTTATGCTAAGTGAAATAAGCCAGTCACAAATAGACAAATATTGTGTGATTCAACTTACTTGAGGTACCTAGAATAGTTGTATTTATAGACATAGGAAGTAGAATGGTGGTTGCCATGGGCTCGAAGGAGCGGGGGAATGAAGAATTGTTTAATGGGTACAAAGTTTCAGTTTTGCAACATGAAAAGAGTTGTGGAGGCTGATTGCACAGCAATGTGAATGTACTTAACACTATTGAACTGTATACTTAAAAGTGGTTAAGAAGTTATATTTTATGAGTATATATTTTACCAAAATTTTAAAAATTGGCTAACAATAGGCTATGGTGGAGTGCAGAGATAAGGGGTTTTGGATATGTGTTGTCAGAATGGAGATTGCAATTTAAAGATCTCAAAATGATAGTACTTGGTGTAAAATGTTAAGGTGCAATGTAAATTCTAAACATCATTATGATGGATAAGTATGAGTATAGAATTTGAACAAATGAATTAATATTATCAATAAGCTCTGGACTATTCTCAGGAAAGGTATTTTGTAAAAATGATAAAATAAAATTTAAGGTGTTTTGAAACAAACTGTTCATTTATTAAATAAAGATAAACTATTATCATTAAGGGTCCATAGTCATAGGAGCAAAAAGTCTTAATTCTGGGCCTTGGAGATGCATCAAGGTTGTTTTCCTCACATCTCTTTACTGTTAGACAGCATAGAGAAGGGACAGACATTGTTCAAGCTGACTTTATGAAGCATGTATTGCTTATTTGGAAGTGAACATGAAGTGAGTAATACAAAGGGCACTTTTTTGTCTTTGTTACACCTATGTCTTTTTATTTATTAATGAAAAGGAAAATGTCAGTCAAGATATATAAAAAAATAAATGTTCATTTTGTCAAAGAAGACACACAGGTGGTAAACAAAGAGCACTTTTCTTATACCCACAACCTTTAATTTTAATTCTAAGATTTAAAAAATCATATTTAGCCTATTGGTTTATATTTTAAATATACAACAGCTAAAGATGAGTGAGGGCAGCTAGCAAAATTTTGGTTCTGTGTTTGGAAGTGCTTCCACCTGTGGATTGGCCATATACCAATGCATGCTTTCTATCAATAATAATCCACAAATTATATAATCCCCATCCAATTGTAAGTAATTAAAATATAAGTAGATTCAGAGAAAGTATAGTTAATTGACTAGTTTCATGTGGCATAATATCATTTTCTCGATTAGACTATAAACTTCATGAAATCACAGACATAGTTAAAATAACACCAAGACTAGGAGTTTCTATGCTCTAGCTTGGTCATTAATTACCTACGTGACATTGAGTGAAGTGTTTGCTTGAGCCTCAGTTTCCTCATATTTGAAGCAGGCACAATAATACTGTAGTATCATTGATCTTTCTAATTTAGAAGACCATGAGGTTAAGAAATGTTGAGTTATACATAATATAATTCATAACTATTCTTGATTAAAAAGTCTGGCTCTGGAATCAGTTAAACCTAGATACAAAGCGTAGGACAAGCCATTTGAACTTTTTTGGCCTCATTGTCCTCACGGTAAAATGGGCAGAGTATATATCTCTTACAGTTAAAAGATAGTACATCGTCATAGTTTTCAGCACAGACTTTAGAGCATGAAGTGACATCCTGACTCTATAATTTATTATGTTACCCTGGTTAATTACATAACTTCTTTGGGCCTCAATTTCTTCATTGGTAAAATAAAAATGGTAATAAAGGGGCTGCGAGGTTTTAATGCATTCGTACAAGTAAAACCAGTGAATTAGTATTAATACATTAGTACTTGTGAATTAGTATAATGAATTAGTGTACGTAAAATGGTTACAATGGTTCCTGGCAGTGCCATATAAAGTTTAGCTATTATCTGTAAAAGGGGAATAACAAATTAGATATAATAATACATTTGATTTGTGTAGCATAGTGCTTGACACAGTATAAGAACTCAATCAATAACAGCTGCTATTATTATTTTTATATAATTGATTTTGAAAGGTGCTACATAAATTTAAGGTATTATACATTTATGCATTTATTATTATATACACTGAGCACATAGTAGGCACTCAAATTGACAAAATTTTACACAGAATATCAATAACGATTCTGTTGGGTCCCATGAGTTTTTCTACCTTTGAGCAGTAGTTATTCCATCTCACTGAATTTTTATCAGATGGTATTTGAAAAGATTAAAAACTGAAGCTGTACACCATTTAATCCAGCAATAGCACTATTAGGCATCTACCCAAAAGAGCAAAAGACATTTTAAAATAAAGACATCTGCACCCGAATGTTTATGGCAGCACAATTCACTATTGCAAGGATGTGGAAACAACCCAAGTGCCCATCAATTCATGAGTGGATTATTAAAATTTGGTATAAGCATACGATGGAATATTACTCAATTATAAGAAACCACAGTGATCTAGCACCTCTTATATTTTCCTGGATAGAGCTTGAGGCCGTTATCCAAAGTGAGGTATCACAAGATCGGAAGAATAGGTTCCACTTGTACTCGCCATCAAATTGGCACTGACTGATCAACACTATGATGCTCACATGGTAATAATATTCTCGAGGGATTAGAGGGTTGGGGGCATAAACTCACAACTAATGGATGTGGTGAGCATTGTAGAGGGGAAGGGCATGTCTCTAATCCTCGCTTGGGTGAGGCAAAGACATAAAATACAACCAAAATGTTTGTATCCTCATAATATACTGAAAAAAAAGAAAAAACTGAAGCTGGATGAAAAAATTAAATCTTAATATCCTCTGGGCTGATTAGTGCAACTCTTAAGGTATTGCTAATATTACCTAGTTAGAACAGAATGATATTTGATTAAGGAAGAATTAATGTAGTATTACTAAATTAAAATCCAACAGAAACATTGTTTTAAGATTATTTTCCTTCCCCTTATAAAAGATAATGAAACTATACACTACACCACCATGAAGGTGCTTCATGAGAGGATCTTAGAAATTAATTCTCACATTGCTTAATCCTTTCCAATAGAATTGAGTTTCTAACTAGAGGCTAGAGTTTTTCTCAGGTAATATAAAAAATGAGATCATTATTTTCCTTTGAGTGTTCAAGTAAAATATCTCACAGTTATTTCAGATGAATTAATAGCTTAGGAAGAAATGTACCTCTATGACAACCAGTGTAACCTCTGGACAACACTTTGTATCAGTAAATGTCCCTAAATATATAGTATACTTTGTATTGGCTTCAATAGCCCACCATACCTAAGACATACAGCTTCATGGATAAATCAGTATTATTTAGAAAAAATTTCAAGGCTAATCATGTGGAAATAACATATTAAAATAGGGAACATGGATCCCTATGTATTATTTTAATTACTCTATTTTTGAAAGGAGTTATGGGGATTTATTGAGGCATAGAATTTATTGTCATAATTTCTTAGGAATGTCTAAGGGAAAAATGCCCATTACTGGGCATCTCCCTAAAGGAACAAAAGACATTTTATAAAAAAGACATCTGCACCGGAGTGTTTATAGCAGCACAATTCACAATTACAAATATGTGGAAACAACTCAAGTGTTCATTGATACATGAGTGGATTAATAAAATGTGGTATATGTATACCATGGAGTTCTACTCAGCCACAAAAAACAACAGTGATCTAGCACCTCTTGTATTATCCTAGATAGAGCTGGAACCCATTCTACTAAGCAAAGCATCATGAGAAAAGAAAAAGAAGCACCATAGGTACTCATCATCAAATTGGTATTAACTGACTTAACTGACCAACACTTAAGTGCACATACAGTAGTAACATTCATCAGGTGTTGGGCAGGTGGGATGGGGGAGGGCATGGGTATATTCACACATAATGGGTGCGGTGCACACTGTCTGGGGGTTGGACATGCTTGAAGCTTTGACTTGGGTGGGGCACAGACAATATATGCAACCTAAACATTTGTACCCCTGTAATATGCTGAAATAAAAAAAAGAAAAAAAGAAAATGACTAATATGAAGAAAAACATTATCTATGAGATGATAATAATTGCTTTATCATAATAAGCATTCATAAATAAAAGGCCTTAGGAATTGGAGAATTATAATGATTGAGTGTGATAAAATAAACATGACTAACAAGGTAAATGCCAGCTATTTATTGAAAATTACGGAGCTTGGATAGTAACTTTTTGAAAGAAGCAAGATAATTGGAATCTTTATATAGTTATGCTAGGATATTTACCTCTTTCTGTAGTAACTAATAATGAGAAAGTCTATTTGCCCATTCCAGAATGGTGGGAGCTAAATTCAAAATGGTGCTTCCTAGTGCAGAATAACCATTTTTTCTAAGAATTCATTAATTTTCTTCCTTTTAAGATAAGGAGATAAAAGTTACCTACAGCAAGATGGTGTCTAATTTTTAAAAGTGAATTGGAAATCTGGGAATTTCTGATAAAGGGACCTCCGGCCCAAATCTGTCAAAGCTAGTACCATTTTGGAAGTATCATAATGTTATTAATTAAACTTGTAAAACAATCTGTTTTCAAAGGCCACACACATTTAAGTTTACCTTGAGGACGATTATCCTTTCTGCGAGCACCAAGCCGTTGTGCTTCATTTTCTGAGTCAAGGTTATGTCTTTCACTGTCAAATGCAATCCTGTGCTCTTTTTCACTGTCAGACTCCATGAGATGTCTTTTCCTCCCTTCATCCTTCTGAAGTGTCTCATTTTCAAGTTGTATCAGACACTGTTCCCTCTCTGTCCTCGTCCGGTGTCTTTCACTTTCAAACTCATTTTGATGTCTTTCATTTCCAGAATTTGTTTGATGTTTTTTAGTATTAGTGTCCACTTGATGTCTTTCAAAGTTATCCCAATGTTTTTGAAGGTCATCCTGATATTTTCCAGACCTATTCTGAAGTCTTGCAGACCTATGCTGATATTTTCTAGAACTATCCCAGCATCTACTATGGTCAAAGTCCAACTGTTCTCTTTCAGAGTCTATCCAGCATCTTTCAGATTCAGACCTCAGGCCTGTCCAGAGTCTCTGCAAGTCAGAGGTCCTTTGGCAATATTCAGGCTTCACCATGTGTTTCACAGAATCAGGGTCTAAGTCCCCTGTATGACTTTCAGACCAAGAATCCATCCAGAGCCCTTCAGTGTCAGTGCTCAACTGGAATGTTTTAGCATCCATGAGACATCTTACAGCTATTGAGGTTAGCCCACATCTTTCTGAGTCTGAGTCCATCCCACATGGTTCAGAGTCAGAGTCTAACACATATCTTTTAGATTTAATCTTCTCCTGGTGTTTTTCTCCCACCATCAGATGTGCCCCGGATGCAGAAGCTGAGTCCACTCCACCCCTTTCTGTGTCTGAGTCCATCATGTCCCTCTCAGAAGCAGAGACCATCCAGAGTTTTTCAGTCTCCATACAACTTTTTTCAGATTCCATCAGGCGTTTTACAGACTCTGAGGCCATTTGGTATTTTTCTGCCTTCAGCATGTATTTCATGGATGCAGAGGCCATGGGACACTTTTCTGAATCTGAGTCTATCTCCAGTCTTTCATTTTCAGAGTCCATCAGACATTTTTCAGAGTCAGAATCTACCAAGCATTTTTCTGAACCTGAGTCCATCCAGTGTTTCACAGAATCAGAGTCAACCTGGCAACATTCAACTACCACCAGATCTTCCACAGAACCTGAAGCCATCTGGTAGATTTCTGCTTCTAGCAGGTGTTTTGTAGAGTCTGAGTCCCTGGAACATTTTTCCAAGTCTGAATTCATTCCCGATATTACTGAGTCAGAGTCTTTTGAGTGTTGTTCTAAGTCAGAGTCCAAACCAATGCCTCTATCAGAGTCAGAATCAATCACACATCTTTCAGAGCCAGAGTCCATAAGGGGGCTGTCATTTTCAATTATTCTTAGGTATTGGAGACTTTTGTAGTCGAAAGAACCAGCTGAAGTTCCCAAAACTTTTCTGTCAGAAACTTCTGTTTCAGATTTGTTTCCTTCATCATGTCGCATCACAACTGCTCCTTCATTACTTAAAGACAAACATGAATACTTGTTTAAATATTTATAAAATGTTAGAAAATATGTTATTTCCCTATTGAAAACCCCTATTGAGTAAAATATTACAGAGTACATATTTTTATTTGTTAGGCTGTTGAAAGCAAGAGAAAACACTAAGCTTCCTGCAAGCAAGTAGAAAAATATTGGTGTATGCAGATTTTATATTTACTCGCATCTTCCCTTACATTGACTGTCTTCTGACACACCTGAAAGTAATTGACTGGCTAGGCTACTTCCTTGAAATATACCATTTTCTTGTCCATATGCAATCAATACATCATTATATTGGGTTATATAACATTATATATATATATATATATATAACATTATATATCACTTTAAAATGTAGTGTAAAATAAAAGTAAACTATTTCTATATTTTACTCCAAATTAAGATTGTCTTTATGTAGACTCAATTATCAGTGAGACTTACCTGGGAGTGTTGAGCCTTTCTGGATAATAATATTCGAATCTGTCAGGAACTCTTTCATTTGGAAGAGACACAGCTTGAAGGGGAAATACAGGTTCACTTGATGAATTAGTTGTAGTTACTGGCTGCAAAGCAAAATAAATCATAAAGTTGCAATTTCTCAGTTGCACTTGACATGAAACACAGCACATGTGGCATTTAGACTGAGGATAGAGTGTCAATTTATTTGTTGCACCTGTGTTAATAGAGCATCATAATGAAAATCTTTCCCAAAGTAAAACTTCAGAATTAATATTTAAATATAAGATCAAGCATGGTAGACTCATTGTGTGGTGTCTTCCCAGCTTCTACTTCTCTATAAACTAATGACCACTCCCAAATGCCACATTGATGCTGTTACCCATTTAGTTGTAGGTATTTGGCATTCAACCCAAATTGGGGCAATCAATTTTTTTTTTCTTGGAGATTTAGAGTTAGAATTCAGAAATTTTTTTTGTGCTCATTGTTTGAAATGAGGGCAGGCAATCTCAGGCACTATGGAGATGCCATTTCTGTCATATACCCAGGGAAGCAGAAAAAAAATCAATGTGTAGAGAGTGAGAAAAATAAAATGGCCACATATGTAGCAAGTAGAAACAAGAGATCATATTCCTCTAGAGAAACAGATTGAAGTATTTTCTCCCTGGGTTCCTGATGTCTTTTATGTTCACGTTTCCAGCCCCTCCTAAGTATTAACTCTACTTTCTGCCCTTGAGTTCTCTAAGGTAATCAAAAATCCTTGAAATAAGTTCCCACCATCTTCTTATTTTTTGCTTCAGTAAGTATGAATGGGGTTCTGTTCCTTTCAACCAAAAGGATCTTCATAAGACAGCAGAATTGCTTTCAATATTGATCGTTAACTTCAAAGTGGAACATACATAACAAGTGTTCCCTTTAGGCACAAGGATGAATGCAAGCAAAGAAGAAGAGAAAGTTGAAGAATGACCAAAATTAATTTTATTTATATGAAGAGATTTCTTCCATCTTCAATGAAACATGAACAAGAAATAATAGACTTATACCGTAATGTGTCATTTAGATACAATATAAGGAAAAAACTCTATGACTTTTAACATACATTAGAACTGATTGTAATAAAAAGCTCTGAATCTCCTCCCTCAGCAGATAACTGTGAGGCTCACAGGAGATAATATTTAGAAGTAAACACTCATTTTGAAAACTGTTAAATAATTATAAAATGTAAATGACTAACAGATAATAAAGAGAGAGATAATATTGATTTATATGGCAATTAAACATGAGATATATTGAAATTTTCATATTCTTGGGGAGGTAGATAGCAAATAACTTTCATTTGCTCCTAAACATTGATCAAAACAGTGCACAAAGAACTTCTTTGACTCCTACTTTCAAATCATCAAAATGGCTATTCAATCTTGCTCTGTCACTAGTTTCCATTATTTTAGAAGTCAAGACAAAAAGTAAAGGATGAGAGAAAATACAAGTAAATTTTATTCAGCTAGATATAACCTATATCCGCCTTCATAAATTACTAATTAATGTTCTTTCGTATGTTTGATTTATCAGGATACCCAGCTTTCTAAGAAGCCACAGAGATAATATTTCTACTCTTTCCAAAAGAATCTACAGTAGCTATGCATTTTACTACTACATGAGGAGAAAATCTAACAGAAAATACAGTATATATGGAATTCACATTGGTTATTTAGATTATCATACTGGCTGATGCATTGAGGACTCTGACTATATCAGATCTTTATGTCTGCCTTTGGAACACTAAACCAAATTATCTTCCATAGCAGGAATACTTTCAAAGATGATATAAAGTACTAGAAGGTAATAAGTACCAGAACATTCCTAGTAATGCCACCACCACAGGTGGTGCTTTTGAAATAAATGTAAACCTGATTTTAGCTAAAAATTCAACTTCAGTTAATATCAAAAGAGGAAAAGGGATATTTATAAATTCACTAATTAGAAATTAATCTCTCTTTAGCTCTAAGACCACGTTCCTGAGAACTGTAATTCTATGCAGTACTAACTTCTTATTTATTGAGGAAAAAAACTGCTGTGAAAACCAAATTCAAGTAGATTTTTAAATGAATATGTCTCTAACTAATGAATCTGTGTTAAGGTGTGCCCTTTTTCTAGACAGATGCTCAATTTTTTTCTAAAGAACTGATTTACAATTATGCACTGTACATTAGACTGATTTGCAGTTGAGCCTTCAAACCTTGTCAAACGTTACTATCTTGATCTCTCCTTTGTATCTCCTGTTTTTGCTGCATATTATATAGAACTCTTAAATTGTCATTTTGGGGTGTGTATGTGTGTGTGTATGCATCGGCTTCACTCCATAATCTTAAAAAATTACTGTAGCTATTAAGATGAAATTCTTTACACAGAACACTTCCTGATCTGGTGAGATCAGTGCCATGGCCACATGCCTATAATATACAACTGCATCTTAACTATTCATTGTTCTGAAAGAAATGGGAGCATGGCACATCTAGGTCTCAAAATCTGACAGAGTATGAGTGTGTTCCAAAGTTCATGGGGAATATGAAGACAAAAAAGGCTTTCAATAATGACCTCTATTATACTGTATTTTAACGAAAAATTTTTCTCTCCATAATTTTTTTTAGCAAAAATGTTGTTCTGTAATTAGTATTAATTTTTAGGAGACCACAGGTCTGGGGAAAAAGAAAGGACCTTACCTCAAAGACCCCCATCATCCCTAATCAAAGAGAGACAGGGAACAACAACAACAAAAAAGACAGACAGGGAATCTTCCCCCCCACATAACTCACCACTGCTATAGCCTACAAACAACTAGCAACCAAGAATACCACTAAGGATATTTATAACCAAGGCATCTATCCAGAACCTACACCCCCAAAAAGCACCCACAAGCAAAGCCACAAGTTCTTACCCAACATGTGCTACAGACACTCTCTGATGAGTAAGGAGGGAAGAAAATAAAAGCCCCATCTAAACAAAAGAAAATCCAAAAATAAGAAGTGACATCTTCCTCAGATGAGAAGGAATGAATGAAGAAATACCAGAAGTATGAAAAATCAGAGCAAAAGGGCACCCCCAAAAGGGAACACCAGCTCTGTAGAAATGAATACCAACCAAAATGAAAAAATTGTAATGACAGATAAAGAATTCCAAGTATGGATTGTAAGGAAGCTCAATGAAACCCACGAGAAAATGGAAAGCCAACTCAAACAAAGCAGGAAAACAATTCAGGAAATGAATGAAAAAATCACTAAAGAGATAGACATATTAAAAAAACAGATAGAACTTTTATAAATGAAAAATTCATTTAAGAAAATACAAAACACAGTGTGTAAAGTTTTGAGAATAGACTAGACCAGGCAGATGAAAGAATATCAGACCTTGACAACAACTCTCTAAAATTAGTCAGACAAAAATAAAGAACAGAGAATTGAGAGGAAGTAACAAAGCCTACAAAATATGAGATTATGTAAAATGGACAAATATAAGAATCATAAGCATCCACAGGGTGAAGAAGAGAATGCACAACGGCTGGAAAACCCTTGAGGGAATAATTGAGGAAAACTTCCCTGGTCTTTCTAGAGATTCAGACATGCACGTATGAACTCAATTAACACCTGGGAAATTCATTGTAAGAGTCAATCACCAAGACACATAATCATCAGACCGGCCAAAGTCAACACGAAGGAGGAACTCCTGCAAACTTTAAGGCCCCTAAAACCTCAGGCAGCTTACAAAGGAAAACCCATCAGGCTAACAGCAGACTTCTTAACTGAGACCTTACAAACCAGAAGAGATTGGGGCTCCATCTTCAGTCTTCTTAAACTGAACAACTGGCAGCCTAGAATGTTGTATCCTGCAAAACTAAGTTTCATATTTGAAGGAGAAATAAAGACTTTTCCAGCCCCCCCCCCAAAAAAAAGAACCCAAACCAAACAACAACAACAACAAAAAACCACTGAGGGAATTTGTCAAGACCAGACCAGCCATACAGGCAATACTAAGAACCACATTATACATGGATCAGCACAATAAACACCCACCCGTATAAAACCACCCAAAAGCTAAAACTCAAAACTCATATAAAAAACAGTACAAGAGTTAAAAGAAAGCAAAAAGGTGCTACCTTACAGGATGAACAGAATAGCATCCCACATATCAACTCTATCAATCAATGTGAATGGTCTGAATGCCCCATTCAAAAGTCATAGGCTGGCTGAACGGATTAAAAAATAAAACTCAAATATCTGCTGTCCCCTGGAAACACAGCTAACCCATAGACTTAATAAACATAAATATTTATGCAATATATAACACAGGAGTGCCCAGATTCATAAAGCAAACCCTACTAGATCTAAGCAAAGAGATAAACAGCAGCATCATAATTTCTGGAGCCTTCAACACCCACCAACAGAATTGGACAGATCATCCAAGCAGAAAATAAATAAAGTAACACTGGATTTGAATAGGACTCTAGAACAAATCGGCCTAACGGATGTTTACAGAACTTTAACACAACAACTACTGAATATACATTCTTCTCATTAGCACACAGAACATTCTCCAAGATTGATCCTATCCTAGGCTACAAAACATGACTCAACAAATTAAAAAAATATATATCATACCATGTATCTTCTCAGACAATACTGAAATAAAACCAGAAATCAACACTAAGAGAAACATTCAATTCTACACAAAGTCATGGTAATTAAACAACCTGCTTCTGAATGATTATTGGATCAATAATGAAATTAAGATGGAAATCAAAAGAATCCTTGAACTGAATGACAACGGGGACGTAAGCTACCAAAATGTGTGGGATTCAGCATAAGCAGTCCTAAGGGGGAAATTCATAGCCTTAAATGCCTATGTCAAAAGGACAGAAATATCACAAATTAACAATCTAATGACATGTCTAAAGGAACTAGAAAAGGAAGAGCAAAGCGAACCCAAAACCAGCAGTAGAAAAGAAATAACTAAGGTAAAAGCAGAATTAAACAAAATGGAAGACAAAAAAACAAAAACAAAAAACAAAAAACAATACAAAGGATTAATGCCACAAAAAGTCATTTCTTTGAAAAGATAAAGACAATTTTTAGACCTCTTGATAGATCAACCAGTAATAGAACAGAAAGGACTGAAATAAGCTCAATCAGAAATGAAAAAGGAGATATTACAACTGATACCACAAAAATACAAAATATCACCTGTGAATATTATGAGAATCTGTACACACATAAACTCAAAAACATAGAGGAAATGGACAAATTCCTGGAAACACACAACCTTCTGAGACTCAATCAGGAAGAAATAGAACTAAATAGATCAATAACAGACAACAAGATTAAAGGAGTACAAGAAACATATTCCAACCAAAGCCCCGAACCACATGGATTCACAGCTGAATTTTACCAGACCTACAAAGAAAATCTGGTACCCATACTGTAGAAATTATTCCATAACATCGAGGAGAGAATCCTCCCCAACTCATTCTATGAAGCCAGTATCACCTTGATACCAAAGTCAGAAAAGAACACACAAACACACACACAAAAAGAAAACTACAGACCAATATACCTTATAAATATAGATGCAAAAATCCTCAGTAAAATTCTAGCAAACTGAATCCAACAGCACATCAAAAAAATAATCCGCCATGAATAAGTGAGCTTCATCCCAGGGATGCAAGTGTGATTCAACATACTTAAATAAATAAATGTGATTCACCACATAAACAGAAGCAAAAACAAAGTTCGTATGATCATCTCGATTGGTGCAGAAAAAGCATTCAACATTACAGCACTCTTTCATGATAAAAACCCACACCAAACTAGGCATAGAAGAAATATATCTGAATATTATAAAAGCCATATGTAACAAACCCACAACCAACATCATACTGAATGGGGAAAGTTGAAAGCATTCCCACTAAAAAATGGAACAAGTCAAGAGTGCCTATTGTCACCACTTCTATTCAACATAGCGCTGGAAGTCCTAGCCATAGAAATTAGGCAAGAGAAAGGAATAAAGGATGTCCAAATTGGGAAAGAAGAGGTCAAACTATTACTTTTTGCTGAAAATATGCTCTTATATCTAGAAAACCCCAAAGACTCCACCATGAGACTTCCAGAATTGATAAATATATTTAGCAAAGTCACAGGCTACAAAATCAATGTATTAATACTTAAACTAGTAGCATCCCTATATACCAATAATAGTCAAGCTGAGAGTCAAATCAAAGACTCAATACCATTCACAATAGCTACAAAGAGAATAAAATACCTAGGAATATACTTAACCAAGGTGAAAGATGTCTACAAATAAAACTACTAAACATTGGAGGGAGAAACCACAGATGACACAAACAAATGGAAAAACATATCATGTTCATGGATCAGTAGAATCAACATTGTTAAAATGTTCATACTACCTAAAGTGATTTACAAATTCAATGGAAACCCTATCAAAATACCAACATAATATCTCACAGATCTAGGAAAAATGATTGTATGCTTCCCTTGGAAGCATTAAATAGCCCAAATAGCCAAAACAGTATTAAGCAAAAAGGACAAATCTATAGGTACCACATTACCAGACTTCAAATGATATTATTAACACAAGGTTATGGTAACCAAATCAGCATGGTATTGCCACAAAAATGGAGATATAGACCAATGCAACAGGACAGAGACCCTGGTTAAAAATCATCCACATACATTCAATTGATCTTTGACAAAGCAGACAACAATATACACTGGGGAAAAGAAGCCCTATTAAATAAATGGTGCTGGGAAAATTGGATAACCATATGAAGCTATTGAAATGAGACCCCTACCTGTTACCACTCACGAATTAATTCAAGGTGGAAAAAAGACTTAAATGTAAGGCACGAAACCATGATAACTGTAGAAGGAAATGTTGGAAAAGTTCTTCTAGATATTGGCCTTGGCAAAGAATTCATGAATTCATTACCCCAGTTGTAATCACAGCAACAATAAAAATAAATAAATGGGCATTGATTAAGTTAAAAAGCTTATGCACAGCTAAGGAAATAATCAACAGAGCAAATAAACAATCTACAGAATGGAAGAAAATATTCATAAGCTATACATCCAATAAATGGCTAATAAGTAGAATCTACCAAGAACTCAAGCAAATCAGTGAGGAAAAAACAAACAACCCCATTAAAAAGTGGGCAAAAGACATGAACAGACGCTTTTCAAAAGAAGATAGACAAATGGCCAATAAACATAAGAAAAAATGCTCAATGTCACTATCACGGAAATGCAAATGAAAACCATGATGAAATGTTGCCTTACCCCAGTTAGAATGGATTTTATTAAAAAGTTCAAAAACAGCAGATGTTAGTGTGGATGCAGAGAGAAATGAATGCTTATACACTATCGGTGGGACTGCAAATTAGTACAACCTCTATGGAAAACAATATGGAGATTCCTCGAAGAATTAAAAGCAGACCTACCATTCAATCCATCAGTCCCACTACTAGGTATTTGCCCAAAGGAATAGACGTCATTTTATCAGAAAGACACCTGCACGTGAATGTTTATTGGAACACAATTGACAATTGCAAAGATGTGGAAACAACCCAAATACTCATCAATTCATGAGTGGATTAACAAAATTTGGTGTATGTATACCATGGAACACTACTCATCCACAAAGAAGGATGACTTAATTCCTTTTGCAACAATATGGATGGAATTGGAGACCATTATCCTAAGTAAAGTATCTAAAGAATGTAAAAACAAACAACACATATAATCACTATTAAATCGGAACTAATGGCTGGGCACACATGTGCACAGAGGGAAATAAAGCTCATAGGAAATCAACCAGAAGGATGGGGGAGGAGGGGATTGGTGAAAACTTACCTAATGGATACACTGAACACTATCTGGGTGATGGGCGTGCTTATAACCCTGACTCAAGGATAATAAAAGCAATACATGTAACCAAAAACATTTGTACCCCCATAATATTTTGAAATAAAAAGAGAAATCTTTAATACAATTTTTTCCTTTTTCTTATTTCAGCATACAATATTCACCGAGCGTTGGGCAGATGGGAGGGGGGAAGGGGGTTGCGTATATATACACCTAATGGGTGCAGTGTGTAACGTCTGGGGGATGGACATGGTTGAAGCTTTGACTCCGGTGGGGCAAAGACAATATATGTGATCTTTAATGAAATTTTATGAAAAGAAAATTACAGCTTGTGTTTTGAAAATTTTTAGTGATTTAGGGCTTAAATAGGGAGTTGCCTGGAAGTATGGGAAGGAGAGCATGGCAACAAGCCCCTTTACTTTCTAAAGGAAGTAAAGCTCACTACTCATGGGACTTGTCTCCTCAGTGATCCTCCTTTTTCTGTAAACTATCCCCATCATTGTACATTGTATATTTCCATAGAGGTTTACTTTTAGAAAGCTTCATTAGTAAGCATGTCCACCTATAGTTTAATACCAAGGAAATAAGCCAAAATGCCCAGGTATTTCAACAAGCATCCTAAGGAAGTATAGCCCACTTTAAGAAACAGTGAGCTACTTTAGTTCTTTGAGGAATCCCCATACTGTTTTCCATCGAGGTCGTACTAATTTGCACTCCCACCAACAGTGTTAAATTGGAACTAACCAATGAGCACATATATGCCTAGATGGTAGTATAACTCAATGGAAATCAATCAGGGGAGGTTGGAAGGTGGATGGGCAAAAACCTACCTAATGGAAACAATGAACACTATCTAGATTACCAGCACACTTATAACCCTGACTCAAGCATTACAAAGGTGATCCTTGTAACCAAAAACATTTGTACCCCCGTAATACTTTGAAATTAAAGAAAAGCCAGTGAGACAGTTGTGGACCTGGCATACCTTGCCCCATGGGCCAAATCCAGCCCACCACCTATTTTTGTGTGGCCCAAGGGTAAAGGGTGTTTCTTCACATTTTTATAAGTAAAGTATAAACAAGTCTATTAGCCCTTCAGTGGGAACAGCTGCTTCAAGAATTGAGACCATTGTCTCTTGGCCTGCAAAGCATGAAATATTTACGATCTGGTCCTTACAGAAAAAGTTTGACAACCTCTGAACTAGATGATCTCCAAGGACTTTTCTGACTCAGAGTTCATGAGTCTACACCTTTTGCAACTGGCCTTGCAAAATGACTTCCCCCGAAGTTATTTTTTGTTCTTTCCCCAATACTTCAGACATTTAGACTAGTCAAGCCTAATGAGCAGAACATTGTAATCTTCTTGCTTAACTAACTTCTCTACAGGACTTCCCAATGACACGCCATCCATCACTAACAGCTGACTCTTGAACCAGACCACCTGTAAACCCCATGACTTCAAACTCTATGCAACATGACCTGCATGCCACAACCCACTACGAAAGCCCTTGCCCTCAGTCAGTCAGGGATATGGATTTGGGAAATATCTCCTGGCTGACATCAATGTTAATAAAACCCTTTCTTCTCTGGCAATACTCATTATCTCAGTAATTGGCTTTTTGTGTGGTGAGCAAAGGGACCTAGGCTGGGCCCCATTTGGGTGCAGTAATACTTTAAGCAAGACAAAAAGCCCTCTTAGTACACTAAGATATTTTTTTTATGTAGAGAAATGATCAAGCTCCTAAAATTGCTGAGACTTTGGAAGCTTCTCTTTGCAGTTTTTAACAGTGTCAAGTCAAAATGTAGTTTGTGCCTAGAGAAAATTTGCAATTTGTACATCTGAAAAGGGAATTTTCAGTTGCATAAGAAGGAATCTCTGTAGATCCTCTCATTTGGACTGAAAAGAAATGATCCATTTAAGTAATAAATGCTATACATGGAGGGATCTTTTCACATTAAAAGACTTTGTGGAATTAGAAAGTGTTGAACTACCTAAGATATTTTCCTGCTGCACCTAAAAGCTGCTTTAAAGAGATTCCAAGAGAGTGAGGGGAGGATCTAATAATGGATTCTCTGGTTGCAGAAGAGTATGAATGGATATCTCACATCTAATGGGAAGTAGCTACAAAGTCATATGATAATGAAAATCATTCCTCTTTGCTATCAACTGAAAAGTTTCTATTTTAGGTTTACAAGCTTATAGTGCAACCTTTACCTCGTGAGTTAGAGGACTGGACATAATATAAGTTAATTTCTTCATTTAACAACAATGTTGTTGTCACTACTTGTCAAAATATTTTAGGCACACGCATTTTGTCAAATGAATCTATAATATATGGAAGGTTATTACTAAAAATGATCTTAGATCTAAAGACATAAGGAAGTAGTTCTAGCTATACTCCAAATAATAAACATCATTGAGATAGTACTTTCTCTTGATCTGATTTTTTTCATTATTTCTTTTTCATGTATGTATATATATATGAATATTTTGTCACCTTTTTTCTACTTATCCAGTTACCTATGACTATATGCTTGAATTCCAAGTTCTATCAAAAAATGAGTATAATTCTATTAAGCAAACAACTCTTTGAACAAGTAATTCTCAAGGTGTCCATAAGTAATACTTTTTTTCAACCTCTCATAGTTAATCAGTCATATTGCATTCTTAATAAAAAAATATTGGAATGCACAATTTAGAGAAAACTTAATTTATAATACATGCTTAATAATCTATAAGCAATAATTTTTTTCAGTCATAGAAGTGCTTTGTAGTATTTGTGATTGTGAAAATACAAGACAATAAATTGAAGTAGGCCTGTGCTTAATACATAAAACTTAAAGAGACCTGTGAGACTATAAGAAAAGGTTTAACATCCATGTCATTGGAGTTCCAGGATGAAAAGAGAAAGAAGAGAAGACTTAAAAAGTACTCAAAGAAATAATGGATGAAAACATCCAAAACATGGCAAAAGAATAAACTTAAAATTTCAAGAATCTGAGTGAACTTGGAAGAAGATAAACAAAAAGAAATCCATGGAAAGACACATCGAATTCAAACTTCTAAAAACTGAAGACAAAATAAAAATCTTACAGCAGTGAAGATGATACATTATGTACAGGGGAAAAACAATTTGAATGACTGACAGGATATTTCTCATCAGAATCCATGGAGACAGGAAGGAAGTGGTACATTTTTCAAGTGCTGGAAGAAAAGAACTGTCAATCTGGGAATATATACTCAACATAAATATCCTTTGGAAATACAGGAGAAATCAAGACATTCTCAAATGAAGGAAAATGAAAGGAATTTATTGCCAGCAGACCTACCCAAAGAAATGCCTAAAGGAAATGCTCCTAAGAGGAAGTAAATGATAAAAATAAGTAATGTTGGAACATCAGGAATGTAGGAAGAACAACCAAAAGTGTAAAAATATGAATAAATATGATATTAACTCGCTTGAGTTTTCCAAATTATTTCTACAGATGAACCAAACATTATAACATTGTCTTATGTGGTTCTCAATGTGTGTAGAGTAAGTACCTAGGGCAATTATAAACGTGGAGGGCAACGGGAGAAATGATTTCTACACTTTAGTCAAACCAGCAAGACGGAATCAAGCTAGAAATCAATAACAGAAAGAAAACAGGAAAACATTCATACATTTGGAAATGAAACAACACATACCCAAAGGAAAATAAAATATAGAAGAATTAAATAAAAATGAAAATAAAACATATCAAAATGTGTGGGACACAGCTAAAGCAGTGTTGAGAGGAAAATTTATTGCAATAAATGCTTACATTAGAAAATAAAGTTTCAAATAAATAATCTAAGCTCTTCAAAGACACAGGAAAAGAAGAGCAAATTATACCCAAGGCAAGCAGAAGGACATTAATAATAAAGATACAAACAGAAATCAGTGAAATTGAACAGATAAAAATAATAAAGAAAATCAGTGAAAAATAGTAGGTTCTTTGAAAAGATCAAAAAATTCACAAACCATTAGTAAGGCTGAAAAATAAAAGATAAATGATGGAAATTACTAACATAAGGAATAAAACAGGGAATCTCACTACATAACCTGCAGACATCAAAAGGATAATAATGGAATATTACAAACAACTATACTCACAAAAATTTGACGACTTAGATCCAATGGATGAATGCCTCATAAATATACGAATTACCACAACTCACTCAAAATGAAATAGATAATTTAAATAGTCCCATACCATTTTTTTAAAAAAAACTTATTTTATAATTTAAAGCTCCCAACACTCCAGGTCTGAATGGTTTCACAGGGGAATTCTATCAAACTACTAAAGAAGAAATAATATCAATTCCATACATCTCTTTCAGAAAATAGAAGAGGAAGAAAAACTTTCTAATTCATTCTATGAAGTTAATGTTATCCTGATAACAAAACCAGGAAAAGAGAGCACAACAATAATTTATAAAAAAAAATCTTTCATGTATATATATCCCCAAATTATTAAAAAATATTAACGAATAGGAGATAGATTTAAAATGGTGGACTAGGGGTGACCTCCTGGCTCTCTGCTCCCAGAGTAGGAGGTGGAGAACGTGGACAGCTACAAGCAAGTGGATCATTCTCCCACAAGATCAGCATCGCGAATCTAAAGAGAAGCAGCGCGGAACAAGCAGTGCCAGAAAAAAAAAAAAAAAAAAAAAGGGTGAATTGAGGAATCAACTGCCAAGTCTGGAGAGTGTGAGATATACAATAGGGAATAGAGCATGGGATGGCTGCGACCATCCGCTGGCTGGGGCGGTGTCATCTGGCCCACAGGAGGATGACTCTTCCTCCACCAACCTCCACATCCACGCAGGCAGCAAGCGCCTGAAGTCAGTGCGAAGTTGTAGCACAGGCAGCCAGGCTGTGTGGAGTAGAGACAGCAGCAGGAAACATTTTGAACTCTCCAGTGTGCTGTGCTGGGTCTGCTTTGGGCAGAGGAGGGACTGGTCCGAGTAGACACTTCCTGGTTCTGCGGGAGGGAGCTCAGAGACAGGCTTCTTACTTCTGGAGGCCACCAGGACCAGAGAAAGGGAGGCGAACACCAAAAAAGAGGCTCTGCATTTGAAAACCGCCAAAGATTTAGCTTGCACAAGGTGGGACAGATTAGAGATCCCTCTTACTGAACAGTCATGAGTCAGTGTGTTGGGGATACAGTGGGCTCAGCGGGCGGCTTTTGGAGACAGTGTACCAGGTCCAGCATCAGCTGCCCACTGAGCAGTCGCCTCCAGCACTGGCTCTCTGTGGGTGGGCAGCTGCCATTTTGGGTGTCCATAGTCTAAAAACGCAGTGGCATGTTGCCCAGGCAACAGACTCAGGCAACGCCCTTGCCCCTGCCTGGCAGAGCAGGTCCCACCCTTGGAGGAAGGGAGTAAGGAGAGAAGCCCTTTTCTCTCCCAACCCAGCCACTGGCCTTTTCACACTGGCAAGTCAAACCCCACCTTTGAAGGGGTGGAATAACGAGAGAAGCCACTTTCCTGGCTGAGTCACCAGGTGGTCTCGGGCAGCCCCCGCCCCACACAGCCACCTGTGGTTTCGTGCCAGCCGGACAGACCCCACCTCTGGAAGGGTGGAGTAGCGAAGGAGGCTGCTTTTCAAGCCAAGACTCACGGGGGGATCACCAATGCCACTATCCTGCAACTCGGCCCCAGGGGTCCTTTGTGCCAAAAGGACAGACCCTGCCCCTGGAAGAACGGAGTAGTGTAAGAGACCACCTTTCGAGTGGTGAAAGAGGCCGCTTTTCAAGCCGACACCCGAGATCGCTGCCTCTGGGGAACTTTGCTCTAAAGAAACAGACCGCACCCTTGGAGGGGCATAGTAGTGAAGGAGGCCACGTTTTGAGATGAGACCCATGGTGGGATCGCCGCCACCACCCCTTCGCTTTGTCTCTGCCACTGGGCTGCTTTGCACCAAAGGGACAGACTCCGCCCCTGGGGGGGTGTGGTGGTGAGGGGGACCACTTTTTGAGCTGAGATCCGCGGTCACCTCTTTGCTGCAACTCGGTTGCCGGTGCCTCCTGCCAAAGGGTTGGACGGCACCCTTGGAAGGGTGGAGGAGCGAAGGAAGCCACTTTCTGGGCTGAGACCCTCGGTGGCCTTAGGCAGAGCTTCTCCAGCAGCCCTGAGCTGTGCACTTCGTACCAACTAGACAAACCCCTCCCTTGGAGGGGCGGAGTAAGGAGAGTAGACACTTCCTGGGCTGAGACGCCTGGTGGCCCCAGGAAGTGCCCATCCCCCAGTCCGGCAGCTTATCTTCCCCTCTGCAGGGCAGACCCCGCCCTTGGAGGAGGGGAGAAACAAGAAAAGATGTTTCCAGGGCTGGGACTTGTGGAAATCTCAGCCAACGCCCCTCCCCCAGCGCATCAAGACAGACTCAGCCCTGGAAGGCAGGGAGAAAGGAGAAAAGTTGCTCTCCCTGTGTGACTACCTTGAATCTGTGGGACCTTAGAACTAAGCAAAAGGGGACAGATTGCTGACTTGGTACAGTGGGTTGGTTTCAATCATCTCATAAGATCATAACACAAGGGCTTGCCCTTGGCATCCAGGCTGTTGCCAGCTTAGGGACTTGTGGTCTGGGAAGGAAAATATTGACCAGAGTCCTTAGCAATTGCACCAATTGACATCCCCCCCCCACCCCCCAATCAGGAGTTGCTTCACAAGAGTGGCAAAAAACCCCTGAATAACATATTAGCAGCTTTTCCCTAGCTGCAGATCAAGCAACCTCTGAAGTACACACTCTTAGGACTGAGGCACCTGTATATCCCATTTGGGGGGTTTAGAGCTCAATACAAAGATATTGGAATGCCCTGATATCCAACTCCTCCATGCAAACTACAAGCAACGAAAGACAGGGTAACCTCATAGCCTAACACAGTGTCTTCCACCTAAAACTAGTGGTCAGTGGCGGAGTCACGCACACAAGAGCCATCCAACTCTTGCAAGGGTCTAAGCAAGGGATCCAAACTCACTAATCTCCTTAAACAAAAAATAAAAACAACAGGTCAGAGATAACACAACAGGCTAAAACACCTCTAAGTCAATACAGGACCAGAGTGCATCTCCCCAGCATAGTCAAGGAATGTCTCTGTGGCGACCCAGAATTAAGTTCATAAACCAGACCCAGCACCTCCAGTCCTTGACAAAGTAGCCTGATGAGAAATAATCCATGAAAGAACACAGGAAAAATGAAAGATCAGAGAGAAAAGTTACCTCCAAAAGAAACCATTCAATCTCCATCAATAGATAGCAACTTCCATGATATGATTAAACTGACAGAGGAAGAACTTCAAATATGGATTGTAAGAAAACTCAATGGAATTGAAGAGAAAATAGAATCCCAACATAAAGAAACCACAAGGTCAATTCAGGAAATGAATGAAAATTTCTCTAAAGAAATTGAAATGCTACAAAAAAAAAAAAAACACAAACAAACAGAAATCTTGGCAATGAAGGAGGCATTCAGGAAACTTCAAAACACAGTGGAAAGCCTCAAGAACAGAATGGATCATGTGGAGGAAAGAATCTCAGAGCTTGAAGATAATGCCTATGTGCTGAACAAATCAGATGAAGACAAAGAACACAGAAACAAGAGACAAGACTGAAACATACAAGAAATGTGGGATCATGTAAAGAAGCCAAATATAAGAATCATTGACATCACAGAGGGAGAAGAAGAAAATACAGGAGGGCTGGAAAATGTATTTGATGGAATTCTGGAGGGAAATATGCCTGGCCTGGCCAGAAATCTTAATATACACATACAAGAAGCACACAGAACTCCTGGGAGACTCAATGTGAAAAGGCAGTCACCACGTCACATAGTTATTAGGCTGACCAAAGTAAACAGGAAAGAAGCAATTCTCCCAGCACTGAGGCCAAAGCAACAAATAAACTACAAAGCAAAACCTATCAGACTAACTGTAGATTTCTCATCAGAAACTTTACAAGCCAGAAGGGACTGGGTGCCTATCCTTAATCTTCTAAAACAGAATAATGCCCAACCTAGAATTCTTTATCTGGAAAAACTAAGTTTCATCTACAAGGGAGAAATAAATTCCTTCCCAGCCAAACAATCACTGATGGAATTTGCAAAGACCAGACCAACCCTATAGGATGTACTCAGACCTGCATTACACAAAGAACAGAGCAATAGACACTCTTCAAAGTAAAATGATTCAAGAGTTAAAGGCTAGAACTTGGACTTCATGATTGCTCAACATGATTTCACCCAACAATATGAATGGAAATCTACCTCAAATTTCAATCCTTTAAATAAATGTGAATGGCTTAAACTGTCCTCTGAAGAGACACAGAATGGCAGAGTGGGTAAAAATCCACAAGCCCGCTATCTACTGTCTACAAGAAATGCATCTAAACCACAAAGATGCCGTCAAGCTCAAGGTCAAGGGATGAAAAACAATCATCCAGGGAAATGGAAGTCAAAAGAAAGCAGGGGTAGCTATACTATTTTCAGATAACATAAACTTTAAAATAGCAAAAGTAAAAAAGGACGAAGATGGCCACTGTATAATGGTGAAAGGCAAGATCCAACAAGAACAATTAACAATTCTTAATATTTATGCACCCAACTCAGGAGTGCCCATAAAGCATACCTTGTCTGATCTAAACAGCATGATAACAATAACGCCATAGTAGCAGGGGACTTCAAGACCCCACGGAATGAACTGGACAGAGCTTCCAAAAAGGAAATAAGCAAAGAAATACTGGACGTGAACACGGCTCTAGAACAAAAGGGTCTGACACACGTCTACAGAACATTGCACCCAAATAAAGCCTAATATACATTCTTCTCAGCTGCTGATGGAACTTTCTCCAAACTTGATCACATACTAGGCCACAAATTAGACCTCAACGGATTAAAAAAAATAGAAATTATACCGTGTATATTCTCTGATTATAGTGGTATAAAATTAGAGTTCAATTCCAACAGAAATACTCACCACCTCACACAGTCATGGAAATTGAACAATCTATTGTTGAATAACTATTGGGTTGAGGAGGAAATACAGAGGGAAATCAAGAGTTTCTCTGAACTAAATGATAATGGAGACACTAGTTATCAAAACCTGTGGGATACAGCAAAAGCATTCCTGAGAGTAAACCTAATTGCATTAAATGCTCACATCCAAAAACCAGAAAGCTCAAAAATAGACAATTTAATAAACGGTCTCAAGGAATTGGAAAAGGAAGAGCAAATCGATTCCAAACCTAGTAGAAGAAAAGAAATAGCTAAGATCAAAGCAGAAGTAAATGAAATTGAGAACAAGAGAACTAAACAGAAGATGAACAAAACCAAATGTTGGTTTTTTGAAAAGGCAAACAAAATTGACACCCTTCTTGTGAGAATGACAAGAATTCTAATGGAAAGGACTCTAATAAACTCCATTAGAAATGAAAAAGGAGAGGTCATGACAGACACCATGGAAATAGAAAACATTATTTTTGATTACTATAAAAACCTATATGCCCAAAAACTACACAATGAGGAGGAAATGGAAAAATTCCTGAAAATATACAACCTCCCTAAGTTAACCAAGGAGGCAACAGAATTTCTAAATAGACCTATCTCAAGCTCAGAAATTGGAGTGGCAATTAAAAACCTCCCCAAACAGAAAAGTCCCCAACCAGATGGCTACGCTACAGAGTTTTAACAAATATACGAATAAGAGCTCATACCTATACTACAGAAATTATTCCACAATATTGAGAAAGACGGGATCCTTCCCAAATCATTCTATGAAGCCAATATCCCCTTGATACCAATGCCCAGGAAAGGAAACAACAACAAAAAGAAAACCACAGACCAATTGATCCCTCATGAATATAGATGCAAAAATCCTCAACAAAATCATAGCAAATAGAATTCAGCAGCACATCAAAAAAATAAGTCACCATGACCAGATGGGCTTTACTCCAGGAATGCAAGGCTGGTTCAACATATGCCAATCTATAAATGCAATTTGCCACATAAATAAAATCAAGAACAAAGACCATATGATTCTCCCAATAGATGCAGAAAAAGCATTTGACAAAGTCCGGCATGCCTTTATGATAAAACTCTTAACAAAATAGGCATAGATAGGCCATACCTTAAAATTATCAAGTCCATTTATGATAAACCCACATCCAATGTAATACTGAATGGGGAAACATTGAAACCATTCTCTCTTAGAAGCAGAACCAGACAAGGTTGCCCACTATCTCTACTTCTATTCAACATAGTGCTGGAAGTCCTTGCTAGAGCAATTAGACAAAAGAGGGGAATTAAGGGCATCCAAATGGGTGCAGATGAGATCAAACAATTGCTCTTTTCTCAATTATTTTAAAAATATGATAAAATAATTCAGATAAACCAAATGTATTAAATCTCATATCAGAAAAATTAATCTACTCACAATTCAATAAAATGTGCCAGGACAGATAAAGCACCCTGTATATTCCTTCCTTCCTGGGAACTTCCACTTCCCTTTCATCTCAGATGTAACCCCCCTGCTTACATGTAAAAAGAGTATGCTTTAAAAATTCACTGCAGTCCATGAACAACTGGTCTTTTCATTCATTTCAAACATTCCACAAAAAATGTAGGTGCATGATTTCTATATATTAATATTATGATCACAGGGCAGTGCATCAATTATTAGAGTAATAATGAATAAAGATTTGGAAGTCACTGCATACTAAAAGACAGAGAAATAGTTATAAATGGAAGATTTAGTAGTATAAAAGCTGTTTATGCATAATACATACTTATGAATAATATTCTTATTTCATATATAATAAAGGCTCTATTTGAATGCTATTCAGCTTTTGGTTGTTGTCTATTGCATATCTCTCATTACAAACAACAACCTTCTAAATGTCCAGAAATGTGCTAGATTCTGTGGGCACACAAACAGACACACAGTGATTCACTATTAGTCTAGAGGTTGGACTGGCAAATTATCCGCACACCAGTGGCCATTTTAGTCATTATAGTATCATACATTTCTGTCTTATCTTGGTTCTGCAATCACCTAGCTCTGTAGTTCAATTTAGTTAACTAAATTTTTTATTAAATAATATCTTAGGTAATTTCCAGCTCTAGAGTTCTCTGTTTCTAAGTATGCAAAAACACACCTCTTAGCAGAGAAAACAAATCCTGTTATAAGACTTATTCTGTTGGTGTTGAGTCACCTTCAGGTCCTGTACTCAAATCCTAGTGTATTATGTATAAAATAAGGTTATCAATTTTAAACAATTATTATCTCTAGGTGTCACTGTATCACATGGAAGTATCATAACTGATGTTCACAGTTGTGAATATAACTTTATCAGGAAAAGATTACATTATGTTCAATAAACTGTTCAAGAGTTAGGGAGTTGTGCAAAATGTATTTTAGATTGGTTTCCATTAGACATGATTAAAAGAAAAAATGTTTAGCTACTGAAGAGTGTAAACTGAAGTTCCCAGGAATATTTACATAAGTGGAACACTTCATTTCTTGACAACATTGGAGAGATAAGATGTCATTGACTAAGAAATAATATCTGACTTTGAGAGACCAAAAATCTAGTTCCATGGATAAAATAATCTGGAAAAATTAGAAAGCTATATATCTAGCACTTTACGTTTAAGAACAATATACTTTAAATTTTTGTGTCTAAAAACTAAACATTTTATAATAAGGAAGTGTCCTCAGAAAAGGAGCGCTCTCTAGGTAAAAGCAGAAGTAACAGAATCATTGGGGCAGAGTCTTGAAAGATGTGTATAATTGGAGAGATGGAAAATAACAGGAAGGTATGTATTATAGACTAGGAAAACAACAAAAATGACATTTTGGGGGAAGAGTAAGGCGTTATTGATTATACCTTAGTTAAGTAGTTATATTTAAATATTAGTTCATGAAGGTAGTCTTATTATAATATTCACTTCTATCTTTTGAGTCCATAATTAGTGTAGAAATTATTATTCAAACACCTATTTATATGGAATGAGTTAAGAATGATGTTAGTAGGAAAGAGATGGAAGAAGTAAGATATAGCAAAATATTTTCTTGGTGTGGAACAAGGTATCATTAAGAAATACTTTTATATAATTTTCCTCTGGTTTAGGGAGCTACAAATTCTGACAAAGTTAGTTGGAGGAATACATTTCGGTAAACTAAATCTTGCTTTCCCATTGAATTCTATGCTATAGAATTAAGCATTATCTCATTGACAGTCTCCTAAAACCTTTTGGCAAAAAGGGGATGAAAATAATGTAAATAATGCCTACTAGGCATTAGAGTTCTCACCAGCAGCTCACTTTTCATTACAGCACTTTGGATTCTTTTTGACTTTGGGATCTCTCCTTACCATTAGTACTACTACTGTGAATAAGAATTATGTTTTCTATTCTTAGGGATTATCTAACTCTTCATATGCAGCTATCATAATTGAGCTCTTCTTTTTTTTTTTTCTTTCTTGTTCTTGTCTTTGTATTTGCAATGTTAAATTGAGCCAGGGTGTATTTACTTTAACTGGCAAATAAGAGATGCTGCCTAACCTATAGTCAAACATGACAAAAATCTTAACTTGATGGTTATATATTAATACTTCAAAACAACTTCATTTATTTGCCAATTTCATGAATTTGTTTATTTATATAAAGTTCACATACAATAATCAGTAGCTCTAGAGGAAAAAAATCCCAGGGATTTCCTAATACTTTGAAATGGAATTTCCTAAATATTAAATGAATATAGAGAGCTAAGAGTTTCTAATGAGCATATTTTGGACTAAGTAAAAACTAAAAATCTGATATTTACTACATTACCACTTTATGCAAGTTACTGCATAAAACATTGCCATTGTTATTTTTTAAGTCAAATTGTAGAAGGTCACCCAGTTGATTGACTGACCTAGAAGTCCATAAATTTTTCAGTATACTGTTTTCTTTAGAAATCAAAAACTTCATTAAATGAATAATGGCCTGTCTGAATTCTAATCTTACTTGGCCTTTTGGTTATTGATAGCATCACTTCTCAAAATAGTGAGCCTGGGAGAGTTCTGAGGCTCAATATAGGTCATTAACACATTCTTCTCTCTAGATTCTCTTCAGTTCTATTTGCCTCCTCTTAAGCAGAATCTACAGAGTATAGAGAATGCTCCTGTTCATTTGTTTTATTGAAAACAAATGGAAAAGATTGAGAGACACCAGTTGGAAATAAATGAAAGAGAATTAATCAATTCTTACTTAATTAAAAATAACTGCACTCTTCACCACCATGATATACATTAATTAGGTAAAGTTTCTCCCTGGTGCCCCATATCTCTTACTTACACCCTTCTCCATCTTTCAATATTGATAGCCTATTTCACTGACAACTATACCTATTTACCTTTTTTGCTCTTGCTTCTCATTCTGTCTCCATCTGTTTTCTATTTTCAGGATTAAGGCAACTATTAAACCCATTTAAGTTAAGGTATATAGACTCTTTGTGTCATAGACATCCAAATGGTATGTACATCTTAATAGCCAGTGAAAGAAGAAGATGATATTAAACCCAAAGCAGTGAATTCCCAATATTAATACAAGAAATTAAAATCTCAGATTGGGTCATATAGTTTAATATGCATCAGACTCCTTAACATATTCATAAGGTTAACATAAGAAAACAGATGACACACATGTCCACAAGCAAAAAACCTATTGCATTATAACTTCAGTGAATTACTATATAGTTAGGAATGGCAACAGGCTAGATGGTAACTTTTGATAAGACCTTAAATTATAAAATCACATTATTTGCAATAAAACAAAGTAATCAGGTATCATTCTACTCATTGCTTGTTTGTGAGAAGGAATGAAAATATACAGCTGGTAGGCTCTTAATGTAAAAGACCTATAGAATACTGAGACAATAGCATGGTATCTAATTCATATCCTGCATTGTATTATGAGTTTTACAACCACATGTACCCCATAATGCAGTTTTAAAAGAAATCAAAAGTATCATGACATGTACATAACTCACCATATTTTACCACTGTAGAAATCTTTCCTCCCTTTACTTCTCTTTGCTCTACACAGTTATAATTTTTAAAACAATTTCTCTATATATGCTATGATCTAAATGCTTATGTTCCCCCCATTGATATGTTGAAATCTTCACCCTCCCAGGTGATATTAGGAGGCAGGGCCTTTGAGAGGTGATTAGGTTATGATGATAGAGCCCTCCTGAATGGGATTAGTGCCCTTATGAAGTGCCCTTACAAGAGACCTTTTCCCCTTCTACCATGTGATGACACGGCTAGAAGGCACCATCTGTGAATCAGAAAGCGGACACTCACCAGACATCAAATTTGCTGATGCCTTGATCTTGGACTTCCCAGCCTCCAGAACTATGAGAAATGAATTTCTGTCACTTAGAAACTACAAAATTTACGGTTTTTTGTTATATCAGCCCAAATGCACTAAGACAACATATACTGATAATAGCATCAGACGGTATTATAATTTTGCTTCATCCATCAAACATAATTTAAAAAACTAAAGAGGAGAAGCAAAATAAATCATATTTATCCATACTTTCAATCTGTCTGTTGTTCTGTCTTCTCTTATGATGCTCCAATGTCACTTCTTATATCATTTACTTCCTCTTTAGAAAATTCCTTCACATTCTCTTAGGTTACATTTGCTAGCCACACATTCTTTCCATTTTCAGTCATCTGAGAATGTATTTATTCTCTTTTATTACTAAAGGATATTTTTTGTCTGAATATGGAATTATGGGTTGACATTTCCTTTCTTTCATTACTTGAAAAATGTTTGCTTCTTTCTTCTGGCCTTCATGGTTTCTGATGAAAAATCTGCAGTCATTCGAATGTTTTATTTCCCTTTTAACTGAGGTATCATTTTTCTCTGGCTGCTTCCAAATTATTTTTCATTGTCTTTAGTTGTCATAATTTAATTCTGATGTGTCTTAATCTGTTCAGGTTTATCCTATGCGAGGTTCATTCAGCTTCCTGAATCCATAGGTCTATGTGTTTTGCCAAATTTGGAAATTATCAGCCATTATTTCTCTTTCGTTGTTGTTGGATGCATATATGTGTGTGTGCACACACACACACATTTTCTTTATCCACTCATGAATTGATGGGCACTTAAGTTGACTCTACATCTTTGCAATTGTGAATTGTGCTGTGATAAACATTCAAGTGCAGGTGTCTTTTTTGATAAAATAACTTCTTTTCCTCTGGATAAATACCCAGTAGTGGGATTGTTAGTTCAGCACCCCCTTTTTCTTCTCTCATTCCTGAAATCCACTAACATAAGTATTACATCTTTTGTTATACTCTCATAGGTCCCTGTAGGTCTGTTCATTATGTTTTTCACTTTATGTTCTCTCTGTTGTTCAGATTGGATACACCCCTTTCATTCCACTATTGAGCCCATCCCATAGTTTTTTATTTCGGTTATTGCATTTTTATATCTTAAAATTTCCATTTGGTTTTATTTATTTATTTTTTTGGTGAAATTTTCTTTCCTTTATTTGCTCTAGCAATTTTCATAATACAGGTCCAGTATCCCTAACCCTAAAATTTACAATCCAAAATGCTCCAAAATCTGAAACTTTTTGAGAACCAATATAACACTGAAAGGAAATGCTCATTGAAGCATTCAGGATTTCAGATTTTTGAATTAGGAATTTTCAACCAGTAAGCATAATGCAAATATTCCAAAATCCAAAAAATTCTGAACTCTGAAATACTTCTGGTCCCAAGAATTTAGGATAAGATGTATTCAACCTGTAGCTTTGTGAGATGATTTTAAAATCTGAGTCATCTTGGTGTTAATGTCTTTGATTGTCCTTTATCATTTGAGTGATATTTTCCTGTTTCTTGGTATGAGTGATTTTTGATTTATACCTGGACATTTTGGCTATTATATTATGAGACTCTGTATCTTATTTAAACCTGTTTTAGCTGGCTTTCACTGTACTGCTCTGGCATAAGAAGGGGCAATGCTGCCTCCTTACTGCTATTTGTGGGTAGAAATTCAGATTCCCCAATAAGGCACCCATTGACACATGAGATAAGAGGAATCCTTTATTAGTGCTAGGCAGGGGTGGGAGTTCTGGGTCTCCACTAGACTTTCACTGATAATTCCCTGGGTTATCAGTGCCTCATTAATGCTCCCAACATAGCCTCCACTCACAACATGGAGGAGAAGTGGTGGCGTTGTCACTCCTGAGCAGTGGCGAAATTCCTAACTCTCCGGGAGGCCTCCTCCAACATCACCCCAGTGGGGAGGAATAGTGGTCCCTGGTTAATATTGGATGAGGCTAGAAGTCCAGGCTCCCCATGTGGTCTCCAGTAATACTGTGGAGAGGGAGGCCTCTTGGATGAAATTCCAAGATTCCTATTGAGCTTCCTCTGATACTACCCAGCTAGGTGGTTGTGGCATTTCACTATAGCCTGATGAGGGTGGAATTCTCGGTTCCCCACTTGGCTTCTCCTGCCCTGGGTGGCAATGGAGCTACAATTTTTTCTGTGGTGTTTGGTTGGAGTAGAGATATTTTTGTCTAAATTTTTCTGTCTTGGTAGGTTGTGGTTTCATTTTCTTTGGTCTTTTGGTTAGAGAGCAGGGCTCTGTTGGGGATTTTTTGGTCTTTTGCTGGCATTTCTGGGTTTCTGGCATTTTCTGCTCTAAGTTTGGAATATATGAGCAAAATAGGAAACCCAGAGAACTCACCAACTTGTCATTCCTAGGATGCTTTCTTCTCTCCATCATTCAGAGTTTTCTTATGTGTTTTATATGTAATGTTATAATGTTCAGTGTACATCTACTTCTGTTCTACTTCCCAGAAATGGAAGACTCTCAGTTTATTTTTATATATAGTTAGGTGGTATTGAAATGACATCCTTAAATATAATGTGTGTGGCTGAGGCGGGGGAGAGAGAGAGGCAGAGAGAGAAAGTCAGTTATATTATCTGGGTGCTTTCTGAGGTACTCCCAAATTTTAAGGTCCTAAACTGGAAGATTAGATTTCTTGATTTTAAATTTGGAGCTTAATGCTCAAGGTAGCTTTATAGAGCATACTTAAGTGAATGTCATTGATTAGGCCAGGAAGAAATGGCATAAAAGTATATGCAGCCTGGAAAAATAAATGAAAACTTGCAGCTGGATTTTGTAAAACTACAGAGTGGCAGTATTGTTTGTAGAAGGCTTGGAGGTAAGGATATTTTGTCTTACCAAATGTTGTGAGGTAAAATTTCCATTCCCATCATGAAAAAATTTCAGCCAGGAACTTACACTAAAATGTTAGGTAAGATCTAGCTCCCACTTTAACACAAAATTGGGTACTAGAGTCAAGGCTTTGATGTATGTGAAACAGATATAGTGAATACCCACCCAAAGCATCTGGAAGAATTCAGATGTTTCTTAATTCAGAATCATAGCTCTTGGTGGAACAGTGTTTAGTACTCCAACAGTTTCAACCTATCTACCAACTTGTATTTCCAATTTGATCCTGGAAATCTGATCTTATTTATTATTTGCACTCTTGACCTATGGTTTGCAGATCTTAGCTTTGGGTTGTACCTTAATTATAAAGAATTCAGCCATATCAAGTCAGCATGAAGACCTAGAGACTCCTTGAGAGAATATTATGTTAGTGCTGGAGGTGTAGAAGCCATGGAGCATTCTCCTTGTTTGCTTTCAATTCTCACATATCATATATCATCTCAAGGGTTGGAAAAAGAGATGGTACATTTTCATACAAAAAATGTAGCAGGGGATGGGTATATTCACACACAATGGGTACCGTGCATACCGTTTGGGGGACGGACACTCTTGAAGCTCTGACCCGGGTGGGGCAAGGGCAATACACATAACCTAAACATTTGTACCCCTGTAATATGCTGAAATAAAAAAAAAATTAAAAATCCTAAAAAATGCAATAGTCTTTATCTCTGGTGTGGGAAGCAAATTCTTTTTTTTAATTATGAAAAACAAAGTATATATTTCTAAGAGAAGGAAACATATCTAAATTTAACCCCAAGATGAAAGTATACTGGCAGATGGAAGTACCTTTGTGTTTGGATCAAGAAAGAGGGGTTACCTGATCTTTTCCAGAAGAAAAATTCATCTCTCACAGGAAGAAATTGTGCTACGATTCTTCTATTCAAAGAAACACTTACAATTAACTTAAAATCATATTTATAGGTAAAAGAATTTTAGACAAAGTTATTTGATTGCTTTTGGTCAAAACACCTGAGACATATTTGAAAACTGTATCTGAAACATGAACTACTCATTCCCATATCATTAGATAAAATTTAATGAGTTGTTTTCCCCCACATTTTTCAGGGATAAGGAATTCAGAAATACAATGTTAAGCAGAATTTTGGGATATTCTAAAAACTTGTATATGAAAATGAACCTTTATCCTTGGTTATCTTCAATTTTAAAATATGAACAAATATGGCTCAATATTATACCTTTTATTATCATTTTTGAAACATTTCATGCATTTACTTCCCTCTCTATTCATAGAATCCTATGTTATGCATGCATATTTAGAAGTGTCCAGTAGTTCCATCAGGTCTCAAAGTAGCACACTGAAATATTGACAGCCAACCTTTAAATACTCATGGATTTTCAGAGGAAACCTGTGTAAATAATTTATCAAATTATCAAAGGAGAAAGTGCTTGAATATATTCAACTCTAATTTTAAAGACTGAATGGCTAAAAAATGGGTGACACAAATTTCAACTAAATTTAGGTAGCTAAAAATTTGGCACAAAATAGGCTATGTCATAATGGGATTAAGAATTTAGGGGTCAAATCTACTTTCTCTGACACCATTGTTGTCCTGTCTCCTATCCATTTTCCATACTGTAACCCAAATGATGTTTTTTTTTTAATTTCTGCATATTATGGGAGTACAAATGTTTAGGTTACATTGCCATTGCCCACCCCCATCAGAGCTTCAAGCGTGTCCATTCCCCAGATGGTGCGCATCACACTCATTATGTTTGTATACATCCATACCCTCCTCCCCACTCCCATCTGCCCAATGCCTGATAAATGTTTTTCCTATACGTGCACTTAGGTGTTGATCAGTGAAACCAATTTGCTGGAGAGTACAAGTGGTGCTTATTTTTCCATTCTTGGGATACTTCACTCAGTAGAATGAGTTCCAACTCTATCCAGGAAAATATAAGAGGTGATATACCACCGTTGTTTCGTATAGCTGAATAGTACTCCATGATACACATATACGACATTTTATTAATCCACTCATGTATTAATGGGCACTTGGGTTGTTTCCACATCTTTGCAATTGTGAATTGTGCTGCTATAAACATTTGAGTGCAGATGTCTCTTTTATAGAATGTCTTTTGTTCTTTTGGTTAGATGCCCAGTAATGGGATTACTGGATCAAATGGTAGATCTACTTGTATCCCTTTAAGGTATCTCCATATTGCTTTCCACAGAGGTTGCACTAGTTTGCAGTCCCACCAGCAGTGTAGGAGTGTTCCTATCTCTCTGCATTCACGCCAACATTTATTCTTCTGTTACTTTTTGATAAAGGCCATTTTCACTGGAGATCAGTGACATCTCATTGTGGTTTTGATATCCATTTCTCTGATGTTTAGATATGTTGATAATTTTTTCATATGTTTTTGGGCCATTATTCTGTCTTCTTTTGAAAAGTTTCCATTCATGTCCTTTGCCCACTTTTTGATGGGCTTGTTTGATTTTTTTCTTGCTGATTTTCCTGAGTTCTAAATAGATTCTTGTTATCAGCCCATTATCAGATGTGTAGCATGTGAAAATTTTCTCCCCTTCTGTAGGTCGTCTGTTTGCTCTCATGACCGCTTCTTTGGCTGTGCAGAAGCTGTTTAATTTGATCAGGTCCCATTTATTTATTTTTGTTGTTGCTGTGATTTCCTTTGGGGTCTTCTTCATAAATTCTTTGCCTAGGCCAATCTCTAAATCTGGCAGTGCCGTCATTAGAATCTTTCAATGGCATCCCATTCCCTTTAAAATAAAGATCAAACCCCTTATAACATGAAATTTGAGGCTTTTGATAATCTGATTCTTTCCAACCTACTCCTTTAATCTCACTTCTTTCCACTCACATCCCCCCCCTCGACCCAAAGCCGCCTCAAAGCAGTGTTTGCCTGGATAACTCATAGTTATTATTCAGATGTCTTAAATGTCACTTCCTCAGGGTCTTTGCCTCTGATTCCCACAGACAAGAACAAACTCCCCTGTTATACTTTCTGGCACGTGCTTGTACTTTCCCTTAAAACACTTACCTATGTTGTAATTATATATTTATAGTCTATCACCCCCAATGAGAATAAAGTTTCCATGAGGGTATGGATTTTATCTTGTTCACTGTCATACCCCCATGTTTCAATCCTAGTGCCTGCAAATGGTAGGTGTTCAATAAATATTTTGTAAGTGAATGAATAAACCTTGTGCTCCCCTCATACTGAAGTGCTTAAAGTTTCTCAAATGAGTCACACCCACTCACCCTCTCTCTGCGTTTACACATGCTGCCTGGCTTATTCCTTCTTATCTTTCAAGACTAAGTTATGGCTTTCACCTTTATTTGGGAGACATTTTCTGACGTCCTCAGTTATAGTATAAACAAAAAAAATGCTTCCTATTTCATCTTCGTTGTCTTTCTTTATAGCCAGGAATTGCGAAAGGCTGGATTGTTACTTAAGGTCTTCAAATCAAACACTACATTAGCAGCAATATATAAGTAAAAAAATAAAACATATGGTAGTAGTAGTAATAATAATAATAATAGCTACTATTATTTTATGCTTACTGTCTTATGAAGAAAACTCTGATATTTTTAAGCATAGTGCAGTGAGTGACTAAGAGTAATATTTTGGAACCATAATGCCTAAGTTCAACTACTAGCTGTACCTCTAACTAGCTGTGTGAACTTTAGCAACTTCTCCCTGCCTTTGCTTCCTTATCTGGCAAACAGGAATCCTAAAAACACTTACCACTTAGATTTATTGGAATTATTGAATAAACACTTGTACCATGCTTGGAATAGTGTCTAGCCCATAGTAAACACAATGTAAGTGTTAGTAAAATAAATTAACTTTTTTACAGACAAAGAAACAGGTCAATTAGGAAGTTGTAGAGAAACAATAACTTAACATTCTTGACTAGCCAAAATATACTTTCTAGAAATAGTGGAATGTTATCAAAGGCCAGAAAGAAAACTCCAGTTATTAGCAAAAATTATGAATTTACAAACCAGTACAAACCATTTTGGAGGCATTTAAAAATTCTAGAATCAGAGGTGTCACGCTGGGTAACAGATTTAAACCTAAGAAATGAAACTATTAGAATTCTAGAGGAAGAAGTTGGAAACACACTTCTAGACATTGGCCTAGGCAAAGAATTTATGAAGAAGACCCCAAAGGCAATCACAGCAACAACCAAAATAAATAAATGGGACCTGATCAAATTAAAAAGCTTCTGCACAGCCAAGGAAATTGTCACAAGAGCAAACAG
>RJWJ010007037.1:0-59372 GCA_004363605.1 Indri indri | reverse complement strand
AGGGGCGCAGGCATCACATGGCAAGAGAGGAGGGGAGAGAGAGAGGGGAGGCGCGAGGCTCTTTTTAACAACCAGCCGTTGGGGGAACTAACAGAGGGAGAACTCACTCATTACTGTGAGGACCATTAGCCATTCGTAAGGGATCTGCCCCCGTGACCCGAACACCTCCCATCAGGTCCCACCTCCAGCGCTGAGGGTTGCGTTTCAATGTGAGGTTCGTGGGGACAAACATCCAAACTATAACACCCTCCTATCCTGCTCTGAGGCCTTGGCCTTGTCTTACCTCACAGGTCCAGCCCTTTCTTATCATCGAGACCACAAAAGCTGAGACATTATCTCCCCGGTAGTTCATCCGTGTCTTATCTCAACGCGCCCAAGATCACTGTGGTCTCCGGTTTGCCTTCTGCTAAGGAGGAGGAACTGTTGAAAACCGCGGCTCTGTGCTTAACGACACATGCCATTCTCACTCTCTTTGCCCTGTCTTGTTAGTAACAAAAGTTCTGAAAAGATTTGGCGCTTTGGAACCAGCCTGAAGGCCCCTGTGCTCTGTACTGGGGTCATCCAAGTTCTGGGGTTCCTCCTTCTAGGGGTACACATTAGTGGTCATATGTGGAGACATGGAGATGTAGAGTTGACAGCGCTGGGCTCCCACCGGTGACGCCACTGTGTCCCTGGGCAAGTTACTTACACACACACTGAGCTTGAGTTTTCTCCTTTGTAAATAGAGCTGCTAATAGTCGTGAGTTTCATACTTATCATAATAGCTGACACATGCAGTGCTTGCCATGTGTCAGGCCCTGTTCTAGGCCCTTGGCATAAGATAAGTCGTTTGATCCTCACATAATAAGCCCTATGAGGAAATCTGCTATTATCCCCATATGGAAGCACAGAGAGGTTAAGTTACTTGCCCAATATCACACAGCTATTGAGTGGCAGAGCCAAGCTTCACACCCAGGCAGGGTAGCTCCAGGGTCTGTGTAGCCCCCACCCTCTGCTGCATGGGCTAATGCATGTCAAGCCCTTAGCACAGGGCGGCACAAATAGGTGCTCAGCAAAGTCTTCAGTTCGCTCGAAGTCTGGAGGATCTTCTAATGGCTCCTGGCAGCTCCCAACCCCTCAGTCATTTCAGCCCCTGAGTTTGGCTTTTTTTTTTTTTAACCATGGTAAAATACATGTAACAAAATTTACCATCCCAGCCATTGCTGAGTATACAGTGGCATTAAGTACATTTACACTGTTGTGCAACCAGCACCACCATCCGTGTCTAGAACTTTTCATGTCCTTGCATTGAAATTCTATCCATTCAATAGTAACTCTGCATTCCTCCCTCCCCCCAGCACCTGGTAACTACTTTCCTATTTTATATTATGAATTGGACTATTCTAGGTACCGCACCTAAGTGGCATCATACAGTATGTCTTTTTTCTTGGTCTGGCTTATTACATTAGCATAACGTCTTCAAGGTTCATCCATGTTGGAGCATGTGTCAGAATTCGTTCCTTTTTAAGGCTAAATAATATTTCATTATATGTAAATGCTACACTTTGTTTGTCTATTAATCCACTGATGGACACTTGGTTTGCTCTCACCTTTAGGCAGTTGTGAATAGTGCTGCTGTGGTCACTGGCTTGCGGATACCTGTTTGTGTCGCTGCTTTCAGTCTTTCGGGTGTCTCCAAGAGTGGGATTTCTGGGTCATATGATAATTCCGTGTTTGATTTTTTGAGAAACTGCTATATAGTTTTCCACAGTGGCCTCACCATTTGACTTTCCCAAGCCCCTGCATTCTTAGGATTTTCTCGTTTTCTCCATTTCTTCATCCCCAATGATGATGTTCTCCTGAACTTGCTAACAGCTCTCAGAGAGAGGATGTTCTGTCCTTTCCCTCTTCCAGAATTCTCAGAAAGTCTTTAAAGCTGGGATGGTCCTTAGAGCTTGTCTAGTCCATCTTTACCCATTTTTTCAGATGAGGAAACTGACGCCCAGAGATGGGAGATGGCTTGCCTGTGGCCACACAGCAGAAGCAGGAGCAGGCTTCTCTGCCTCCTTTTGCGATTCCACCCTTCTGCTAATCCGTGACGCAGGTGCCAGGAGTATCCCTGCTCCTGATTCTTCCTGACAGTGGACCAGAGGGTGCCTGGGACCCTGGGATGGGGGCACGGGGAGGAAAAGCAGATGAGAGCTTGACCCTTCTCTCTGCGCAGGACCAACCTCCCTACCACCTTAAGGCCTTCAACCTGCGCATCAGCTTCCCAGAGGAGTATCCGTTCAAGCCCCCCAAGGTAAATTTCACAACCAAGATCTACCACCCCAATGTGGACGAGAACGGCCAAGTTTGCCTGCCCATCATCAGCAACGAGAACTGGAAGCCTTGCACCAAGACCTGCCAAGGTGCGGCTGGGCCTTGCCTGGGGGCAGGGACTGATCCTGGGTGGGGTTTACTAGATGGAGGTTATGGGGCTTATTTTGAGTTAGAAAAGCCCAAAAGAGAGGAGATAAAAATTGCAAGTCTCAGCTGAACTTACCATCAGATAGAAGGATGCTTCCTGTGATCCTAGACAGGCTGACTTGCTCCTGCCTCTGCTCCTACACCTGGGCAGGTGTGTCAGAGGAACTTTGCCATGGTTCATGGGAAGCAGAGGCAGGTTGGCTGTAGAGGGAAGGGCTTGGGATAAGAAAGCTTGCTGCAGGCCAGGTGCGGTGGCTCAGGCCTATAATCCTAGCACTCTGGGAGGCCAAGACAGGTGGATCATTTGAGCTCAGGAGTTCGAGACCAGCCTGAGCAAGAGCGAGATCCCGTCTCTACTAAAAAATACAGAAAGAAATTAGCTGGACAACTAAAAATATATATAGAAAAAATTAGCTGGGCATGGTGGCGCATGCCTGTAGTCCCACCTAGTTGGGAGGCTGGGGCAGGAGGATTGCTTGAACCCAGGAGTCTGAGGTTACTGTGAGCTAGGCTGACGCCACAGCACTCGCCCCAGGTAAGAGAGTGAGACTGTGTCTCAAAAAAAAAAAAAACTTTATTTGGAATCTCAATATAACAGAAAAACAGAGTGGTTCTTGTTGAAATGGGGGTAAGACTCAGAAACCCCACTTGTCTCAGTTACCCCCATGGTAAGCAGCTTCTCTGAAGCTGTGGAACTAGTCGTTTGAGAACCACTGATATAACCAGTCAAGGCCTGGGGTATCGGCAGCCAAGAATGAGAGCGACATTTGATTTGGTCATAGAGTCATCCTAAGAGATGGAACCTTTCCGGGGGCCCCCAAGGAGCGAGTGCAGAGTATCAGGGGATCTGGGAATGGGCAGTCATCTCCTTCTGGGGCTTTCTCCCTCTGCCCTGACGTCCTGATTTGGCCTCTCTCCCCAGTCTTGGAGGCCCTCAACGTGCTGGTGAATAAACCGAATCTGGCGGAGCCCCTGCGGGTGGAACTCGCCGACCTGCTGACACAGAATCCAGAGCTGTTCAGAAGGAACGCGGAACAGTTCACCCTCCGATTTGGAGTGGACCGGCCCAAGTAACTCTGGTCCTGACCCCTCGCTGCGCTGGATCCTCTGCATGGTGGATGGGCACATCTCGTGGACTGGGGCGAGGGCCCTTTATGGCCCATTCCCTGTGCATTTTTCCTCCTTAAGTTGTTAATTGTGAGTTTGTGTGTGTGTGTGGTGGAGGGAGGGGGCTGTGGGTACATGTGTTGTAGGTGGACTCACTCCCAGGTTCATCCGGCCACAGGTTGCACCCCTCCCACTCCTCTTGCCTACCCCAGAGCCAGGGGCGTTTAGGTTTGCAGAGGTACAGGCCATTCTCCAACTCCTCATTGTAGAGGGGCAGGCCCCTTCCAGGCCAGCTTGCAGAGGATGCGGCCTGGCATTCAAGCAGAATCCCCCCAGGGCCAGGCACCGAGGGGCCGGGGGGAGTGGGGGATCTTGGATCTTGTAGGGGAGGCACCTGGAGGATCCCATATTGATGACTGTGTGATTGAAATCAGCCAAACTACTGATAGGCATGTTCGGATTTAGGTGCTAAACCTTTTATTTTCCATTGATGAATCGTAATGTGAAGAATCTAACTTCCATTCCAGAAATCTGACTCCATGTTTCGAAACGACTCGCTATCTCTCCTGTTGGGTTGCCAGTTCCTGGGGACCATGCCTCAGGCTGTGAGGTGTGTGCTTCCATTCTGGGGTGGGGGGGCACACAGACCGTGTGCTTGCCTGCCATTAAAGTCACAAAGGAATTCTGGAGTTCAGCAGAGTCTTCGATGAGGATGGGCTGGGGATTGAGCTGCTATTTAATAATAAAAGGTGTGACCCTGCTTCCCTTGGATGATCCCCAGACTCTGTAGGGAGTGCTGGCCATGAGAGAACGGCCGTCCTTGGCCAGAGGAGCCTTCAGAAGGCCCACAGGGGGAACATCCCCATTTTGTAGATGAGACAGCCGAGGCACAGAGCACTCTGGTGGATTGCTGGGTCCAGTCTGCCAAACAGGCAAAGCCCACACCTCCTGCAGGTGAGCTAAGCTGCCTGGGGTGTGTTTTGTGCTTTGTTTTTTATGAGCTGCTCTCATCAGCACACATACCCCAAATGGCTGATAAAGCCAGACTGGTGTTAGCAGGAAATTGCAATCAGCCCAGGGGTTCATCTCTTCAGCTGGAGTTGGAGGGATTGACCTCACCCGAAGGAAGAACTTTCCGATTGTTGGAAGCTACCGGAAGGCCTCTGGCTTTTGAGAGACAGAATGGGAGGCATCTGTGAGTCGAGGGAGTCAGCCAGTTTGGGGGAGATTTCTAGAGAATCTTCTACTCCAGCTCCTGCCCTTGAGTTCGCTAATCTGGAAAGAGGAGACGATAACTGGGAAAAGTGCCAGTGGCTCGAAATTTAAGTTTGTTTTTTATGTTTGGCAACCACTTATTGAACACTTAATGTGGGAGGCACTGGGTGAAGCTCTTTGCCCGTTTCTTTGTCTTATTTAACCCTCACAACGTCTCTATGAGGTTGGAATTCCCATTGTCCCCGTTCAGACGTAAACTGAGGCTCAGAGAGGTTAGCTGTGTGGCCCAAGGTCACACAGCTGGTTAGCTGGGACCAGGACTATTGTCCTTTCCCGAACATCTCACACAGTTATTGAGAAGTCCTATGAGGTGAGCAAACCCTTGCGGCCAGGGTTTACTATCCCAGAGTCCAGAGTTTCACGGGCAGGGTATGGAGAGAACACTGAGGGACCAGACAGGATTTTACAAAAGTACTTTTAATGCAGCTAAGACTGGTGCCACCTGCCCTTGGCCGAGCCCTGGCTCTGCAGCCACTGTGGAGCACAGGCGAGGCTCCAGGCCGTGGCTGGTGATCTGGACACCCTGAGCACAGGGTCAGTCGGCCCCCTATTTCTTCTTGGTCTTCACCAGCCCTTTCTGCACGAGGCTGCGGTACAGCTCCTGGATGTAGGTGTAGACACACTTGGAGTCGGGCACCGCCAGCCGCACCATGTCATCCACCTCCAGCAGCTGGGCACAGTCGGCCAGTTTCCTGCAGGGTGGAGTGGGGTGGGGAGCAGAGGGTCAAAGGTGAAGGCTATGGGAACCAAGGGCATGGGTGGGGGCAGCCCAGCAAGGATGAAGCCCGCAGAATCGTGTGTTGGGGCTGGGAGATCATCTGAGCCGACCATCCTGCTGTACAGATGAGATAACTGATAACTGGGGCCCCAGAAGAGCTAAGACCCAAACCCAGCGGGGTCTGATTCCATAGCCCATGTTTTCACTACACCGTGTGTCCTCACATGGGAGCAGGACCCTCTGGCACCCCTTTGACATGCACATGTATCTGTCCTCTGGGACCAGGGAGCTCCTGTTAGGCCAGGCCCCGCAGGAAGAATTTAACGGACAGAACCGAATCCTAGCCAGAGTGCTGGTTTGCAGCTGCAGCTCCAAAAGTGTCATTCATTCCGTCTCTGTGTGTTTATTGAGAGCTGCCTATGTGCCAGGTACCTTTCTAGGCTCTGGGAATTCAGCAGTGAACGCAATGAAAACTTCCCCACTCCCATGGCACTGAGGCAGACAGTAATCAATGCGAAAAGTAGACGGTGCATCAGATGGTGAGAGGTGCTACGGAGAAAACTAAGGCAGGGAAGGGAGACAGCCTATGTTAGAGAGGGACCTGGAATTTTTTAATAGGGTGCTCAGGGAAGGCCTCTTAGAGAAAGTCAGTCACGTGCATATCTGGGGGAAAGGAGTCCAGGAAGAGGAAACAGCGTGTGCAAAGGCCCCAGGGCAGGAGTGCTTGGTGTGTTTGAGGAGCTGCATGGCATTTAGCAGCAAGTTGTCATCTTCGGCTTCCCAGCTGCCCTCTGGGGCTGTGTGCCACTCTTGGCTTTGCCGAGGCCGATAATCTGAGCTGATCACTGTGTTGGGCCTCACTGCCATGTGCCAGGTGCTTCATCAGAGGCTTCCCCTTGGATGGTCTCATCTACTCCTCCCTTCCACCCTCCGCCAGCAGAAGAGCAACTGGAGACTCGGAGGGTCTTGGTGGTTTGCCCAAGGTCAAAGTGAGTGACACAGCTGGGGCTCAGTCCCAGGCCTGCCTGACGCCCCTGGCGTCCTTGCACTCAAGCCAGGCCTCAGCAGTCCTAGCCCGCCAAAGCTGGTCATGGTGCGTGAGCGGGAGAAACGAGGGCCCCAGCGGAAATCCTCTGTTGGGGCTCAGATGGCTGGGTGCAAACCCAAGCCGGGCCGGCCTGGGAGACAGGCACAGACTGAGGATTTGGGAAAATGGGGCAAACTCCCTGAAGCTAAGGCAGTGATCTCAGCCCACGGGTCAGGGTGCTGTCCCCGACGTGGGAGAAGCAAAGCCTTCATGCCATGGAGTCTGGGGAGTGGAGGAGGGCTCCCCCGAGCATCATGAAGATGCTCACTGGGGGCTCCGGCATTGGCCACTCCCTCCCTTCATCCCAGGACTCTGTGGGAATCAGAGGAGAATTCTAGAACAGGGTAGTGGAGTGTCTGCTGCAGCAGACACCCCTTACTTTTCACACTTAATCTTCACACCAAACTCCTGTGATATGAAGCTTCCAGAGAGGTTAATTCAGCTGCTGAGGGTCACAGAGCTAGGAAGGACGCAGGATTCGAACCCAAGCACCTCACTTCTATTATGCGTCTCCATCCCCATCTCCATCTCCATGCATCCCCGCTACCTCCTTCCCTTGTCGCTGCCCGATGCCTCCTGTCAGCCTGTCTTCCTCCTACCTTCCTGTGGCTCTACCTGGCTTGGAACCAGAGGCCAGGCAGCTGCAGAAGCAGGACAGTGGCCAGTGCCCTACAGGCCAGGGACACGTGGTCAGGGCGGAGCTGCATGTCCTTCCTACGTTCACTTGGAGCTTTACGTCTAGACTAGGAATTTCACCTCCAAACCCTGGTCCTGCCCCAGCCCTCCTCTGTGAACCCGGAAAATAACGTAATCTGCTTGTGTCCACACTGTGGGACTGTTGTGAGAATCGAATGAGGTGATTTGAGAAAAGCTCTTAGCAGAATGCCCAGCGCCGAGTCACTGGAGTGGTGGGTTTGCCACCATTACGGGTGCTCCCGAGCTCACAGCAGAACAGGGAGCTCCTGAGCCCTTGTCCTCCTGCAGGGCACCCACCCCATCCCTTGGGAGGATAATGTGAAACTGGAAGGGACCCTCTGAGGCATTGAGCCTGATGGTTTATGGCATCCTTGGTGTCCTAGGCCCTGTGGGCAGGCGTCGGGGCCATCCTGGGAAGGGGGGCTTGGGCGCTGAGCTCCTCCCAATCTAAAAAGGTCTCCCTTTAATCTGTTTCCTATGTTGCACATTTACTTCATGTTTTGTTTGAGGAAATCTGCTGGAAAAAAAACGTGAAAAGCTTGGATCAATGCTAATCTCACATTTTGCCAATGTGGACGTGCAGGCTTCCCTGCAGGTTTCTGGCCAGGCCAGAACTAGACTGGAGGGCTGGGCCTGCCAGACCGGGGTGCCCTGACTTCCCCATGGACTGCTTCCCTATCCCAGGGCTATGGAACTGCGCTCAGCTGTCCCTCCCAGGGCCTCAGAGTCGCTCTCATTGGCCACACCCTCTGTACGGCCCTGCCTACCAGACAGCTCAGAAGCCTCTCTGGGTCCCTCTCCCTGCTGGAGAGAAAGTGTGCTGCTTGGCTGAGCTTCTAGTGAGCCCTCAGGCCATCAGGGGACATTCGCCGCAGGGAGCCTCTGTAGAGATGGCCGCCTCTGGCTGAGGCTGGCTTTGGCGCTTTGGCAGTGGAAGCACCTCCCCCTCGGCCGCCGCCCAGGCAGCCACAACTTTGCCTCTCAGGTTTCTGCTTGGGCCAGAGGTCTGGGCAGAAATGAGGAACCCACACTCTTCCTCACTCCCCTCCTGCCTTTCTATAATAGTATAATGCCCTTTCTCCAGCTACCACCACCCCTGACCCCCTCCAGGCTGCAAAGTGAATAATACCTATCATGTCAACCGTGATAGCATTCATTTTAATATAGTAACAGCAGCTAAGATTTTTTGAAGTGCTTACCGTGGGCCAGTTCCTAGATATAGGAACTTAATTCTTGTACTTGATTCTCACAATAACCCAGCAAAAGAGGAAACATCATGCCCATTTTCAAGATCAGAATATGGAGGCTCAGAGAGGTAAAGGAGCCCATCAAAGATCACACAGCTGACAAATGGCAGAGTCAGAGTCTGAGCCCAGATCTCTGTAGCCCCCCATCTAAAACGGCAGGCCTGTCTCTCCTCTGTCCCTTACCCTGCCTGCACTTTCCTTGTGGTCCTATCACCACCTGGCATTACATGTCACATCTGTGTGTGTTTATGATCAGTCTCCCTCTTTAGAACGTGAGCCGTGGGTGAGCAAGGGATTTTGTCTGTTTTGCCCTCTGCTGTATCCCCAAGGGGTGAAACGGTGCCTGGTGCTCAAAAAATATCTGTCGGGTACATGAATGTGTGGCGCCAGCATCCACGTGACTACCTCACTCTCCGCCCCCTGTGAATCCCGCCCTCATCCTAGGGGCCCCCCAGCTCCCATCTGGCTCTGCCAGCCCGTGGCTGCAGCTTACTCTGCTGTGGTGAAGGCCAGCGTGAAGTTGTGCCGACGCTTCGTGGGGTCCAGCTCAGCATAGTCAAAGGCGTCCGGGAAGAACTTGTGGATGAGGGCGCAGAAGGCCATGCCGCTGCTCCAGCTGGAGGAGAAGTTCTGGATGTCCACGTGCTGCGGCAGGCGGGGCGCAGAGGAGGCCTCGGTGAGCCTCAGTCAGGGGCCCGGGCTCGGCCCCGTTCCCACCCTCTCACCCATTGGGGTCTGCACCACTCAGACCCTCCCCAGTGCTGCCACCCTGGATCTCTGCCCCACCCACGTGTCCCTGTCCCATGCCCACCTCGTAGTTTCTTGTCATGGCCCGGCACCACTCCAACAGCATGTTCTTGACACCGCCAATGGCCGCCCCGGCTGCCTTAGTGTTCCGGAACAGGGCCGTGGGGCCCGAGGCTGCCCTGTGAGGGGAGAGGGTTACAGGGCTGGGCCAGATGGGCAGGAGGCCATGAAGGGCCCCACTGGGTGGAGCCCCAGCCCCCAGATGTCAGTCCTCCTGCCTCGGCCTGGGCCGTCCCCACCGCCCCTCAGGCCACCCTCCCACCAACCCATGGTTCCTAGGGAGAGCCCAGCCCAGCTTCTCGCCTGCGTCCTACCCGCCAAACTTGTCCACGATGGCTTTGCGGTTCTGTGCACGGGGCCCCCGGGGCCGGGCAGGGGCTGACACCCTGCGCTCTGGTGCCTTCTCCTTCTTCTTCTCCGCGGGAGGGGGCTCCGGGGGGCTCTGGGGCACGTCACTGGGTGAAGATTCACTATGTGGAGAGGTCCGGAGAAGTGTGAGAGGGGCTGGGACCAGCACCATAGGACGTGGGGGTGGGCCTGGGGGATCACTGCAGCTGTGGCGCCTGCAGTCGGCATACGTTTACTCTGTGCCCAGCACTGGGAGGGGGTTGAAGAGGGACAATGGGGCCCAGTCTAACTTTGGGGAGCATGTGGTCTGGTGAGGACGTGCGGGCAGGGCTAGGATATGTCTGGGGTCTGACCTGAATCTGGATCCTGGCTTTGCCTCTTATTAGCTGTGTGATCTTGGGACTGTCACATCACTTCTCTGAGCCTCAGCTTCCTTATCTGTAAAATGGGGACAAGAATACCCAACTGACAAGGTGATTGTAAGGTCTGGTAAGAAAGTGAGTGTAAAGCACCCAGCTGTGCCTGCCACACAGCTGTGAGGATGCTCAGTGAATATTCACTGGTTATCTTTCCCTAAGAAAGGGACGAGGAGGTGGATTTCAGCTCAATATAAAGGAAGATTCTTCCAATGCCTAAAGCTGTGCAATGGCAAGGACAAGGCTATCAGTTTAACCAGCACCCACCAGGTGCCCCCAGGCACCATGCTAGAGTGCTCTGCACTCCTCACATCACTTAAGCCTCGCAATAATCCTAGGAGGTAGAAACGATTGTTATGCCCACTTCACAGATAAGAAGAGGTTAAGTGACATGGCCAGGGTCACACAGCCAGTAAGTGGCAGAGCCATTGTCCAAACTCAGGCTTTCTGATCATGCTCTTATGGATGATGCTGGCACGATGGAACCATGGCGAGCTGCGAGATAAGGAGCTCCCATGAAGGGCCAGGGGTGCCGAAGAGGAGACTTCAGCCATGGCATGGGAGGGGGACCAGGTGTCCTCCACACTCCCTTCTGCCTATGGCTCCTTCGGTTTCCTGGCTCTGACCTGAGACAGGAGGCTGAATGCCAGGAATCCTGGAATACCTTGAAATCAGGTGCTGGGGGAGGCCCTGGCTGAGGTGTGGTAGACTTTGAAGGGAACAGGAGGTAGGGGAGGTGGGGCTGGAGCCCCCGAGTTTGACGTTACCTGGCTGAAGGACTGGTCTCTCCAGAAGCTGTGGAGCCTGGACCCAGCCCATCTGGAGGAGAGGAACAGCAGGGTGGGGAGCAGGGCTGTCCGTGACGTGCTCCTTGAGCCCCCTCCCGCAGGGTAGCCCCTGCAGCATGCCATGGGCTCCAGGCTGTCACTCACCTGGGCTGAGGCCGTGGCCCTCCTCCGTGGGGCTCTCAGGCCACTCCTCGGGGGAGCTGGGAGTCGCCCCTGCCCCTCCCTCTGGCTCTTTGTCCACGTCCTGCTCCTGCTCTTCGCTGGGACTCCCTGGCTCCTGGAATGAACGAGGTCTGTGTGGGCTCGCAGTCACACAAGCGCCTGCCCTGGCTTTGTGAGGACCTCAGAAAGATCTGGAAGGCAGCCTGGGGCCACAGTGCTGCATTCCCTGGTGCCCACCTCCCCCACACCACACTCTTGATCTCCGCAGGAGGAAGGCTGGACTTTTCCAAGGGAATAAAGCAGGGAGGGCTTGCTTCCCGGGGAGCAGGAGACCCTAGAGCTCTTGGTGGGGGGTCCTCTTTCCTTTCTGCTGCCCCACTCACCACGTCCTCCTTGGCGTCACTTCCGTCCTCCTCTTCCCCACCCGCCTCCTGAGGTTCAGCCTTGGCCTCGTTCACAGCAGCCTTCGGAGATTCAGTCGTGGCCTCTTTGTCGGCAGCTTTCTCCTGGGGTTCGGCCGTGGGCTCCTCTGTCTTGCGGTTGTCCTCCTGAGAGGCCGCCTTGGCGGCCTCCTCCCCACCAGCCTCCTTGGGTTCAGGCTTGTCTTCGTCACTGGCACCGGCATCCTCCCCAGATTCAGGCTTGGCCTCTTTCCCTTCAGCCTTCTGCTTCTCAGAGGCCAGCGTGCTCTCCTCTTTTCCCTCGGCCTCCTTGGGTTCGGATTTGGTCTCCTCTTTCCTGTCTGTCATCTCCTGAGAAGCCGCTGTGGGCTCTTCCTTCGCACCGTCCTCGCTTGTAAGTTCAGCCTTGGCATCCTCTTTCCCACCAGCCTCCCTTTGGGCTTCCACCTTGGCCTCATCTAACCCATTTGCTTCTGCTGAAATGCCGTCCTCGGCTGGGGCTTTTTCCTGCTTTCCTGCCCCGTCTGGAGGCTCCTCGTTGATGGTCTTCCCAGCCGTGCCCTTGGTCTCCTCTGCAGGGGCTCCAGCTCCTGGCGTCCCAGGGTTCTCTGTGGTGGGGGAGACAGGGGTCCCATCCTCAGAGGGCTTCCCTTCCTTCCGCTCCATCTCTGGAAGGAGAAGACAAGCAGGCCTGGTCACGTCCCGGCCCAGCATGTGGTGAGGACCGGCCCTCCGAGAGCTCGGGCCTGGGAGTCAGGAGGTCTGTGGCCCAGTCCTGGTTCCCCCACTACATGGACGTGGGACCCAAGCATCCACTTCCCCTGTGGTCGAATGAAGGGTAGAAAACAGCTTCCCTAAAGGTGGGGTGGTTGGGCTGTGTTGACTTGATGTTGGATGGTGTTCACCTAACGTCCCTCTGTGTGTTCTGGCCTTGGCTTTAAAGAACATTGAATCACAGAATGCCTTTTCCATGATTTTGCCACTTTTGGATTAAGCCAATGAGGCAGTCACGATCCGATACTAGCATCCCGAGCACCTGCGAAACAATTGCTCCTCTCCACCTAGAGCCTACAGCAGGCAGGGCTGTCTACCTAGAATTCAATGACACTGTTTGCTTCCATCCTATTTATATTTACAGTTACTTTCTATTTCTGGCAAGTGATATTGAGTTTCCATTTCCAACAATCATATAGTGTCTACTAAAAATACATTTATTGAATTTAAAAATAAGTTAATTCAAAGGAAGGCTTTTGGGAAAGTAGAGTACAGGTGGTACAGATGTAGCTAAATCAGAGGTGGTGTAAAAATGCCTGAAATTTGGGAACCCCGGGGCCAGCTGTTCTCTGGATCGCCGCCAGCTCCGCCAGCTCCGCCAGCCTGTGCTTCTCAGAGAAGGTGGCGCTGGACAAGGAAGAGTGTCCTTCAGTGAAGAATACAACCATAACTCTCCCTTGACTCTCTCTGCAGGGCAATCCGATCCTCCCACTGCCCCTGGGGGTTGTGGGGGAGATTATGACACCTTAACTTGGAGTTTCCTATTTAAGTACTGTATATACTGTAGGATCTGCAAAAACAGGTGGGTGGGGGGACGGGGCCAGCTCCTTTATCCTCCTGCCCTTCTTGGGGGTCTAGTTACAAAGAAAACAATCCCCAAATAGGGCTCACGGGGTATGACTCAGAAAGTAAGAAAAGTGGACACTCCTGTCACTGGCTAAAAATACCTCCTGCCCTTTGCAGCAGCATCTTTCTTGGTGATAGTACCCAGGGCACCTGGGTAATTGGGACAGAGGATGGGAGGAGGAAGACAGGCAGACAAGGGACAGGGCTCTGTTCCTGCCACCCACTCAGGTCTACTGCCCCCAGACCAGAGTCCCGGCACCCCTGGATTTAGTGTCCCCACCGCTGCCTAAGAAGCAGACCGGGATTTGTAAAGATGCTCACAGTCTCCTCCAACTCCATGCCACCTGCCAGAGCCCCTTCGTGGTCCAGCGGCTCCAGCGATGTAGGAAAGTAAGCGGGGAAATGAGTCTGAGGGGTGGATGGATGCACATCAGCAGACAGCAGGAGTCATGGAGCTGGCCCCCCCCCTTGCCCCCCAGCTTCTACTCCCACTCTGGGACCTGAACAAATCCCTTTCCCTTTCCGGGCCTCAGTTCCCACTGACAATGACAGGGTTCATCCAGGTCAGGCTTCCACACTGTGTTCTACAGAAAACTGGGGTCTCCCATGACATGACTAGAGGTTCCTGTAGGAGTAGGAGGAAGGTATATTCTCTGGCCAAGGTTGTTCCAAAAACAGCCTACACTTTAGCCTCTTACAGACATATAACGTCATTAGCACTTAGGTAGATTTCAGATACCACCTGGTAAAGAAACCGCGACTTTGCTTGAACTTCGTTTAACTCACTTTTTCCCAAACCTATTTGACCATGGATTTTTTTCTCTCCCTTTGTTCTTTTCTTTTTGCTTTGTTTTTCCTGAGAAGCATCTGCTGCCCTCTGTAGAAATACCAGGTTCAGCAGAAGAAAGCGTGGCAAATGCAGGCTAAATGATCCACACAACTCCTTCCCTTCCTGCTCTCCGCTCTTATTTGGAAGTTGGCGTGGAATAGTGGTGAAGATTATGGATTCTGGGGTCTTCCTGAGATGGGATCTCAGCTCCCACTGTTTACTGATTGTGTAACCTTGAGCAAGCTACCTACGTCTCTGTGTTCTGACTTCTGCAGATAAAAATAGGTCCCACCCCGTAGGGATGGTGGAGGGTTAAGGAAGCCCATGCACAGGAAGTATCTGGAGGCATGCCTGGCACAGAGGCAGCTCTCAGTACTCCTCAGCTTGTGTAGTGGGGACACGTGTGGACAGCCCTATGCCAGGTGAAGGCCCTGACCCGGCCTTGAGTGCATGTATTGGTGAGACGAGGCCAAGAGAACTGAATGCCAGTGAGATGATAGCAAGCCCTTTTTATACCTCAAAATGTGGCTGTATTTGGCTAAGGCATAGCTCAGAGCTCCAACCATCTTTCCCTCCGTCTACACACCACACACTTACGGTAGTGGAGGGGAAGGGCAGGTGCCTGCGCACACACACACACACACACACACACACTCTCCACCCTCCAGGCTTGTCACAAACAGACAAGGAGTGAGGCAGCTCTTAAAGCTGAGAAACCAGGTGCTGCTACCCGCCCCCAGCATTCACAATTCTACAGCGTTTACAGTGTACCCTGCAGTGCCTGCTTGGTCTGGGTCGTTCCTTGCTCCGACCCTTTGGAATAGGTGTCATTGAGGCTCAGGGAGTTGAGGTCCCTTGACTGAAGTTATAGGACAAATGGCCCAGCCGTATCTAGAACCCAGGTCTCCTGACTCCCAGTCCAGAGCCCATACCAAAGGTATGCTCCCCCTTGCTCCTTAGCCCAGGGTCCCTCCGCAGGCCCCAGACCAGAGCGGGGCCACCGCACTGGGCGGGAAGGGCAGTCAGATATGGCGGAGGAGTTCCTCTTTCTTTCTTCCAGGTGCACAGCAGGCCCTTCGGCAAAGTTTCTCCACCCCCACCTTCCTTTCTTGCTCTCTGCTTTCCTTCCTCCCTCCTTCCCCAGGAAGCCTCCATACCATCCCTGTTTTGTGTCCAAAGCAGCACTGCAGACAGCTCCCCTCTCTCTCTCTTCCTGTTTCTCCTGGCAGACGGGGAGGAAAAGGACCCAGGCCCAAGTTCCAAGCCCCGAGCAGCACAGACCACGCTCCGGCTCTGCTCCGTACTTCTGTGATGCCTCCCCGACCCCCTGCTGCCTGGTCTGTCTTCCCCCTACCCCAGCCAGGGACCCTGCCTTGGAGAAGCCACTCTCAACTGCTTAGCAGGGGTAGGGAACCTGCGGCCTTCTGATTTCAAGATTGTTCTTTTTTAAGCACCAAAGAAGGCAAGAAAAGCTTCATCTTTCTCTGTTGCAGGCTCTCTCTCTTTTTTTTTTTTTTTTTGTTTTTTTGTTTTTTTGAGACAGAGCAATCTCCCACCTTGGCCTCTGGCCTCCCACAGTGCTAGGGTTACAGATGTGAGCCAGTGAGGCCCGCCAGCCCCTTTTAATAAATGGATTTGTTCTTTAAAATTTGGATTTAGTCAAAAGGCCGCACTTAAAGACCTAGAAGGCCACATTTGGCCTTAAGGCTGAGAGTCTGCCTACCAACCCAACTGGACTTTGGAGACTCCCAAGGGGCCCTCGCCCCCCTGCAGTCCTCCTCATGGTTGGCCACCTGCAGGTTTCTCTGTAGGTGGTCTCAAGTTTGCCCAGCTCCCCAGGGCTGAGAACCCTGGCATCTAATGAGGGTTGACATAGCGGTGAAGAAAATTAGGAAGGAGCCTGTATGTCTCCAATTGGGGCCCCTCCTTGGAGGCTCTTGCCCGTGGGTGGTGAGAATGGGGGTTGGCAAATGGGGAGGGAACTCTTAGAAAAGGGCCCAGGGCTTCTCCTACCTGTGGGGCCTCTGCCTGGGGCTCGGGAGCTGACGTCTTCCTCCAGCTGAGTGGGCCTCACTCCCAGCTGCCTTTAAGCCCCAGTGGCCTCTAGCCCCCAGCTCTTGGGTCCCGCCTCCCGGCTTCCCTCCCCCTCCCACCCTACCCCACCCCCACCTCAAGAGGCTTGGGCGCCTGAAGAGCATTGTTTACTACCCAGTTGGTACAACACTTTCCCCTAGACTGGGAGGCTCGGATTTCCCGTGAAGATCTGACAGGTGGCACCTTTCAATCACAGCACGTCCCTCCCGCCCTGACCCTAGCAGCATCTGTCCTGTGGTCACCTTTCTTCCCAGTGTGCTCTCCTGACCCTGGGGACCCCAACGACCATCTTCAGGGGCCATTTGGAGCATGTCCCAGCGCTCTGGCCTTTCCTGCCCATCCAGAGCCCGGGCGAGGCCTCCTGTGTTCCCTTCACGCCGCCCCTGCCGTGTTCCTTTACTCGTCCCTTTTCCTCTTCCTCAGACAAAAGCAGCTGCTCAAGGGTGGGCTAAGGAGGGGGCGAGCGGGGCAGCTGCCAGCACAGGGGATGAGCCTCGGGGCTCACAGTGGACAGAGAGGTTTGGAGAGCAGAGGGGCACGGAGGACAAGAGTGATGGGGCGAGCTGATGGACCACCGGACTCGGAGTCTGGAAAATGCAAAACTCCTAAGTTCTGTTTTGAGCCGAAGTGATGAGTACACAGTAGGCTCCATTTTTGTACTGAATTGAAATTTTGCTCAGAAAAAATCTAAGTCCAGGGCCTAGCAAATTGCCTGCTTCGTAGCAGGTGCTCAATAAATATATACCGAATTAACTAATTAATCAATTAATTAACAGAAATATGTAGTAGGATCTTGGGGGCCTGTGCCTGGGATGATCTGAGAGACCTTTTTGTGCAGTCAGGTTTGGAGACTGGTGATCCAACAGTCCAATATTAATTTATGGTTGCCGGCTGCCTCTAGTATTACGTCTCCTTCACCCATCCAGACTTTATCTGCCCAAGATTGGTGAGTTCTTCCACATATCTCTCTGGCTTGCTGTCCTTTTATTTCTTTAAATTCATTTCTCCTCTTGTCCTACTGTCAGTAGACATTGAAAACTGCAAACCAGCAGCAGGTCATGGCATCGCTCATTAAAAATTCTCCATTCAATCCATTTGTTCATTGATTGAATGATTTTTGAACACCCAGTATGTGCTGGGGACACAGTACTACAAATAAGAGAAAATAGGCAAAGCCAGATGATGGGGCTTCCATTTTAGTGCAGGGAGATAGACAGTTAGCCGGTAAATGAATACAAGATGTAGATTAGATAGTGATAGGCTCCACAGAGAAAAATGACGCAAGGCAGAGGATGGGAAGGTGGTTTTTCTTGGAGAGGGCAGTATACACTTTTAGAAACAGTGGCCAAGGAAGCCATCCCTGAGAAGGTGATATTGGAGTAAAAACTGAAGGGTGAAAGTGAGGCGTGCAGCTCTCTGGGGAAAGAGCATCCCGGGCACAGGGAACAGCAACAGAAAAATGGGAGTGTGCTTGGCATGACTGATGGACAGACAGGAGCCCAGCACAGCTGGGACAGAGTAATGGGACAGAATAGTGGGAGACAAGAGGCAGTGCGGGAGTGAATCTCGTGGGCCCTGTTAGACCATTGCGAGGACTGGCTTTTGCTCTGTGATTGGAAGTCACTGGAGTATTTTAGGTTGCGAAGAGACGTGATCTAACTTTAGTCTTTGACAGCATCGTTCTGGCTGCCGTTTTGAGACGAGAGTGAAGGGGAAGCACGGACAGAAGTCAAGAGAGCAGTCGAGAGACTAACCCACGTGCAAGACGGTGGTGGATTGGACCGGAATGTCAGCAGTGGAGGTGAGGAGAAGTGATGAGGAACGGTAATAGTGGAGACAGTCATTAAGCCTGGGTCAGCTTTCTCTTCGAGCTAATGGAAGGACTTAAGTCTTATTCTCTCATCTGCTGCTGATCACAGGGAGTTTGGGGAGACACCTGTCATTGTATTCTCTGCACCTTTCATGAGTGGTTAGGAACCATATGAAGAGATATCATGGGTGACAACTCTGCATCCCTTTGTCTGGAGCTAGGGTGGCATCCAAAAGGACAACACTGACCCATGGTTAGTGACGAATACACAACTCCCCTCTGTGAGGCTTGGAAGGTATAGAACGCAGGGTAGAGTGAGGGGCCAGCGTTTCAATATGGTGCTGACGGAGATCAGTTTTAGATGACATGTCTGGAGTCCAGTGACATCTTCAAAGGCTAAGGCTCTCTAAGCTGTCTTTTTACAAGAAGCAACTCAACAGGGACAATTAGAGATTCCTACCTGCAGGTCTCCAAATGCCCAACTGTATGAGAAAGACATGATCTCATGGTAGATAATAATAACAATAACATCATCATCAATAAGAACAATGACTTTTCCAGGGGCTGAAGGGAGGGGGAAATGGGGAGTTGGCATTCAATAGGTATAAAGTTTCAGTTATACAAGATGAATAAGTTCTAGAGATCTGTTTTACATTTTGGTGCATATAGTTAACAATACTGTATTGTGCACTTAAAAATTTGTTAAGCAAGTAGATCTCATGTTAAGTTTTCTTCCCACAGTAAAAAAAAAAAGACACTTTTTAAATATTGGGGAAAATTGAATATGTGCATTAGATTACTTTAAGAAATTACTGTAATTTTGAGGGTATCAAAATGGCATGTGGGCCGGGAGCAGTGGCTTACACCCATAATCCCAGCACTTTGGGAGGCTGAGATGAGAGGATTGCTTAAGGCCAGGAGTTCCAGACCAGCCTGTGCAACATAATGAGACTGCATCCCTACAAAAAATTTAAAAATTAGCTAGGTTTGATGGGGCATGCCTGTAGTTCTAGCTGTTCAGGAGCTGAGGCAGGAGGCTCACTTGAGCCCAGGAGTTCAAGGTTCCAGTGAGATGTGATAGAGCCACTGTACTCCAGCCTGGGTTAACAGAACAAGACCCTGTCTCTAAAAAAGAAAAAAAAATTGAAAGAAAGAAAATGGCATTGTGGGAAAAAAAGTCTTTATCTGTAGGATGAAGAAAATATGGCCATGTGTTAACAATTGTTAAGTCCTAGTGATGGATATATGAAAGTTGAATATACTGTGCGTTCTACTTTTCTGAATGATTTAAATTTGCCCTATTAAAAGTCTAAAAATAAAGAAGAATAAGAACAATGATTTCTTTTTATTGAACATATACGAGGGACTAGGTGCTTTACTTACATAATCTTTTGAGTTGTTTTCCTTTGTAGCAACTTTTTAAACTTTTTATTTTGAAATAATTATAAGTTCCTAGAAAAGTCGCATAAATAGTACAGAGAGGTCCTTTATACCCTTCACCCAGCTTCTACTAAAGGTTAGATCTTATATAAATATACACAATATCAAAACCAGGAAACTGACATTGCTACAATGCCTGTATAGTTCTATGACATCTTATCCCATGTGTAGATCCTTGTAACTACCGCCACGTTTAGGATACAGAACCACTGCATCACCACAAAGACCTCTCTTGAGCTACCCTTCCATCAACCCTAACCCCAGGCAACCACTAATCTTTTCTCCATCTCTATAATTTTGTCATTTTGAGAACTTTATTTAAATGGAATTATACAGTATGTAACCTTTCATAATATCCCACTTAAGAAGTATATTCCTCTTATAAGGACCCATCTCCTTTCCCATGCAGTTCCTTAATATGTTGACTATATTCTGAAAAGTAAAAACCAGGGCAAGATACGTCCGCAAAAGCAACTGTACAATAATATAATAGCAGCATTATTCATAATATCCCAAAACTAGAAACAAACCAAATGTCCATCAACAGGAGAATGGATGAATGAATTATGGTATACTCATTCAAACACTAGACAACAATAAAACAGAATGAATAGCAGATACACACAATATGGAAGAAATCTTAGAGACACTATGTTGAACTAAAGAAGTCAGGCACAAAACAGAAAATAATAAGTCTATTCACATGAAATTAAAGAACAGGCAAAACTAATTGATGGTCATAGAAGTCGGGATAGTAGTTAATTTCAAGAAAGGAGGTATGGACTAGGAAAGAACATGACATAATTTTTGGGGGTGCAGGAAGTACTTTATATCTTGATCTAGGTGGTGGTTATATGAATGTATATATATTTAAGCTTTTTGTATTTTACCTGTTTTACTGTATAGAATGTTATACCTCAATCTTAAAAAATCAGGGCACAGGATTTGACAAAAATGAGTCCTTAGAGCAGTTGCGAGTCCAATTGTTTAAAATCAGGACTGTCTCGGACAATTAGGGAATCTCAGGATGACCATACAAACGTCTAAGGCCTGGCGCGGTGGTTCACGGCTGTAATCCCAGCGCGTTGGGAAGCCGAGGCGGAAGGGTCATTTGAGGCCAGGAGTTCCAGACCAGCCTGGGCAACATAGCGAGCCCCACGTTTCTACCAAAAAAAATTTTTTTTTAAAATTAGGCAGTCGTGTGCCTTTAGTCCCAGCTACTGAGGCAGGAGGATCTTAAGCCCAGGAGTTAGAGGTTGCTGTGAGCTATGATCGTGCCAATGCACTCCAGCCTGGGTAACGGAGGGAGACCCCGTCTCACAAAAAAAAAAAAAAGAAGCTTAGCCATCTTCTCCAAGAAGCAATGTATCTTTGTGTCATTAATTTACATGTTGTACATTTATTTTATTGGGAAATTCTGTGAAAAATCAAGGGATTGAGGGCTGTTTCTTTTTGGTGAAGAAGTGGTGAATGGTGCAGATCGAGGAACACAAGTCTCGAAAGTTGAAAAGTTCACCAGCACTGCCTTCTCCCTCGCCCGAACGCATCTGATTAGCTCTGGTGGCATCCCAAATTGTTCTTATTCCTCTCATTATGGTTCAGGGCATCTAACAGAAGGTGAATAAAACACACTCTATACATATCTCAACTTCCTCTGAGCACGAACCGCGTCTCGCTTATCTTTGCAAACCCACAGGGGGCTTTGTGTGACCCGCACAGCGGTAATCGCACAACGTCCCGCGCAGCACTGGTTCTCAAATTTGGCTGCACATAGGAATCATAGGAATCACCTGGGAAACTTTAAATTTTATTGCTTCCTAGGTCCTACTCCCATAGATTGATTTAATTGGTATGAGGCGAGTCCTTAGCATCGAGATTTTTAAAAGCGTCCGGTTTTCACGTGCAACGAAAACTGAGGACTGCTGTTTGGAGGCGTTTTCCTTCCTGCACGCCTGATTTGTGCTCAGGAGTCTGCCCTACCGGGATCGAGGTGAGGTTCAATGATCTCCGTCGTCACGCCCCTTCGTACAGAACCAATAAACTCGAACCTCTCTGTGACAACCCCAGGGACTTGAATTCTAATCAGGGTGCGGGCGCTCTGCACCCCGCCCACGCCTCTATGATATTTTGGCGTCCCCTCTAGCATTTAAAAGTCGCCTTCCCAGTCAGCGGGGGCCGGCGGCTCCCTCTCTATGGTCGCCGATCTCCTAGCGCCGCCTTGTTGGTATTTCATTCCGGAAGCGAGTCCGGATCAAAGAAGAGGAGGGACTTCACTCCCGGAAGTGATCCACGTGCTTCCGTTTTAGCTGGCCTGGGCACAGGGGTAGATTCTAGTATACGCGCTAAGCTGGGGTCGCCGTGGACACTGTGACCTGTCCCAGGCGGTGGTGAGTGATCCGTGACTTCTGACCTCAGTGTGACCCTGATGAAATGGTGTCGCCATTTCAGAGGTGCAGCCTTTGGGCCGGGTCCCGGGCGCCTCGGTTCAGTGTGGGGTCTATTTCCCACGGCCCGGGGCTTCTGGCCCGCGGTTTAGAGTATTCTGCCCGGATCTCTGGATCATTTCCTGAATAGAAATGATCTCGAGGGACTGGGGCTGCGGGGCTCTATTTCCAGACCCGTTGTTGACGTCCTGTGTGACCTTGGGTTAGGCAGTGTTCCCCTTAGGGCTTCAGTTTCCACATCTGTGAAATGGGGTGGTTAAGCTCACTGAGGTCAGTGGCCCCTGCTGGTGTGGCGCCCTACGATTCTTCTGCATCCTCTAGCCTCTGGGATGGGAGAGTGAACTGGAGGGGTTGGTGCTGACAGTGATGTCTGCTCGCAGGATTAGGAGGCCAGAAGGAGATCCCTTCCACGGTGCCAGGCTGAGATGGATCCCCTCAGGGCCCAACAGCTGGCTGCGGAGCTGGAGGTGGAGATGATGGCCGATATGTACAACAGGTAAGGAGAGCCTACTCTGTGCTAGCCTGTCTTGGAAAATTAGCTCTGGTCACCCTTACCAAAGGGGGATGTCTTCTAACAAATTCCTTCCTGAATGTAGGGGAGCCTGAGGCCCATGCTTACCGTCCTCACACCCACCCCCGTGGTTGAACACTAAAGCAGGTGCAGTATGGGGTCACTAGAATGAGTTGGGCATTTAGATGGGGATGAAACTAACACTGAAAAAGCCAAGCAGGAAGAGAAGCTCCAATCCAGGCCCTGGTTAGATTCCAAAAACAGTTCAGCATTTGCCTTTTGACAAATAGCACATAGCCCATGTAGTAGTGAACATTTTTTAAACCCTTACCCTGTGTCAGGTACTTACTGAGCATTTTACACGTGTTATCTTTTTTTAATCTTCAGAATAATCCAGTGTATTGATTTTATTAGTCCCATTTTAAGGTGAGGAAATTAAGGCTTCGAAAGGTTAAATGACTTCCTCAGGGGCCACAGCTAGTCAGTAACAATGTCAGGACTAGTACCTCCGTCTGATTCCACAACTAGAACTCATGACCATTTGGCAAATTTGGGAACAAATCCTGCCTCCACTAATAACCATCATTATACTAGTTACTTGGACCTTCTGACAATTGGTTTCCTCATCTATAAAATGGACATAATGATAGCACCTACCTCATAGAAACATCATAAATACTAAATGTAAAAGAAAATGCTCTTAGCATCAAGCCTAACACATAGTAAACAAATGGTTTGCTATTTTTATTGGTTTAAGTTCTTTTCATTGGTTGATTTATCTTGGAGGCTATAAATTAGAATGATTTTTAAATGTAGGCTGTGAAGTCAGACTACGTGGTTTGGTAACCCAGCTTTGTGTGATCCTTAGTAAATTACTAAGCCTCTCTGTGACGTAATTTCCACATCTATAAAATGGGAATAATGATTGTGCCTATCTCATAGGGTTATTGTAAGAATTGTATAACAGAATCCAGGTAAAGTACTTAGCGTGATGCCTGGCACATAGCTAGTACTCAACAAATGGTTTCTATTTAATTAGTCACATATATGGACTCAGACAAGGTTCCTACTCACAAAGACGTTCCAAGATGATTGAGGTGCAAACTGAGGATTTACACTGCTTTCTTGGGGAAGGTAAAATCAGTATAGCAGGGCTGGAATGGTTGAGGGTTCCTGTGATGTTACAAGATGCTGCTAACACAACCTTGCCCGTCACTTCCTCCAGAATGACCAGTGCCTGCCACCGGAAGTGCGTGCCTCCCCACTACAAGGAAGCAGAGCTGTCCAAGGGCGAGTCCGTGTGCCTGGACCGATGTGTCTCCAAGTACCTGGACATCCATGAGCGGATGGGCAAAAAGTTGACAGAATTGTCTATGCAGGATGAGGAGCTGATGAAGAGGGTGCAGCAGAGCTCTGGACCCGCATGAGGCCCCAGACAGTATACACCCTGGGGTGCACCCCACGCCTTCCCACTCTAATAAAAGTGCCCCTTCTTGGGTGTCATCTGTGAAGACTGCCAGGCCTAGGCTCTCTCTAGAGTCTCCAGGAGTCCGGAGTGTGGTAGAGCTCTCTCCTGGTTGAAGAAGGGGTATTTGTCACACTGGAATGTGACTGTGTATGTGTGTGTGTATGTGTATATATATATTAAAACAAGTTTGTTGACACCTGCTGTGTGCAAAGCAGTGTGCTTGGCATTTGAGAGTAAAGAAAACAGAGCCTCTACCAGCAGAGGGAGTCTAACCTAGTGTTTAAGAGTATGCTAAGGTTTGCACCCTGGGTCTGCCACTTTCTGTGGCCCTTAACGTGTCATTTCTGTGTACTTTAGCTTCCTCGTCTGTAAAGTGGGGGGATGGTCTTAGGGCTATTGTGAAGATTTAATGAGTTAATATATGTAAAGCATATTATAATGCTTTACCAGATATAGCATAGTGACTGGGGCATAGGAAGTGCTCAATAAATATTTAAAAAACAACTTGAACTTGAGGCAAGCACACATTTCCACAAATTATATGAAGGAATGATTTAGGGGAGGGGGTGAAAAGTAGCTGGGATTTAAGAAGTGAGTTTCCTGCTGGAGGTCACCCAAGTGGAGCAGTAACACAGAGACCAGGGCTGACTGCTGCATTTGCTGTCTTGCTCGGGAGGGACCAAGCCTAATTTTTTTCTTTTTCTTTTTCCCTTTATTTATTTATTTACATTTTTTTCCTTTTTGTATATTATATTTTTATTTTTTCCTAGTCAAGAATGGTTGTGGGGGGAGACAACCAAGGCTAATTTTGATCTGAGTAGTGTCTTCAGAGGACTGCAGCTTTCAGAATGTGTGGGGCTCCAGGTGGGATTTTGGTTGACACCAATGCCACAGTGATAGTGGTACCTTCAAAGTGTGCCTTCATGGTGGAAGTGTCTGGGATATAACTATGTAAGTCACTGGAGACAGAGTGAAGGAGACGGAATAGAGGCAGGGAGTTTTGGGGTTATGAGTGCAGGGGCAAGCCAGATTGCTTGAGTTTGAGTCTTGACCGAAATTTTTTAGCTGTGTGATCTTGGGTGAGGCATGTAACTGCTCTGCACCTCAACTACCCCATCCATAAAATGGCAATAAAGGTACCTACTTCATGGGCGGTTGAGACAATTAAATGTGTTAATAAGCAAAGCACTTAGGAAAGTGCCTGGCATACATTAAGTACCATTAACGTTAGCTCTTTTCATTGCAAAGTTTGGTGTGAGGTGAAGAACCTCATGTCCCCCTGACAAACTTCAAAACCGTTAGGGGTGAAGCGGAGACCAATAACGCTCCTTTCTAGGTACTGAAGTACAAATTTGGGTCAACAGGTGGCGCTGTCTGCTCACGGTCAGCGCCGCTGCGGACAATCCCACAAATGTTTATCACTTACCTATTCTCCGCCAGCATCGCGCTTGGAAGAGAGGAGTGACGAGGAAAATAGACATTGTATCTGCCCTCAGGTTTAGCAAGAAACATCAGGATTCTCTGACAGCACAGAGCTGGCACATCTAGAACGAGTGGTAGGAGTGGGGAGAAGAGGTTCCAGCTGGAGGGAATAGCACTTGCAAAGGCTTGAAGTGGCAGAAAGCGGGGAGCACTGAGGAAGTGAGAGGCTCAGTGTGGCTGCAGTGCGGGGTGCGCAGCGAGGAAAGGCTTGGAGGCTGGGCAGGCACAGCTCCAGAAAACCCTGGTGAGCTGTGGTGAGGAGTTTGGACTTTCTCCTACTAACTGCATCAGCAAACTGTCAAAAGATTTATGTCTTTCAGTGTCAATGACAGGTCTGCATTTTGGAGGCTCACTCAAGCTGCCAGCCAGGGAGACAGTGGTAGAAGATAGTAGATAATGGATTAAGGGGAGGTGAGGCAGGGAGCCAGTGAGGACAGAAGGGGGAGGATGCGAATCAGAATAGCTCACATTTGTGGGGTTGCGACAGTGTGCTAAGCTCTGTGCTAAATTCCTTAAATGTCTTACTTCAGTTAATCCCTATAACAACCCTGTGAGGCAGGTAAGATTATATAGGTGAGAAGCTGAGGCTCTCAAAAGCTAGTAACTTGCCTAAGGTCATGCAGCGAGCAAGTGGCAGAGCCAGGATTCCAACTTAGATGCCAGGGGCCACTTTTAGCCACTGCTCTAGGATTGGGGGAAATGGTCCCTAGCGAGATAGGTGTCAGCAGTTTCATATTTCATTCAACAATATTTATTGTTGGCCTGCTACATGCAGGGAGCTGTGGAAAGTGCCCACGGTGAATTAGCTGGGTCCCTGGCTCCATGAGCAAGTGGGGTGGAAGCAAGTGGGGAGGAGACAGACACGCACACAAAGGGCATGAGAGAGAAGAATGAGGTAGGCCCCTTCTGCCATAGGGAGGCGTCATAAACTTCTAATCCTCAGGTGTATTTTTGTTTGATTATCACAGTTTTAAAAGTCAGGAGGTGTCTGCAAAAAATCCAGACTTTGGCTTCTTTTGAAAATTTGGAATGTTTGACCACAGTTGACCTTGGCAGCAGCCTAATGCAGGATGAGCAGAGGCTTAATTGTCCACCAAACCTCCCACCACTATCTTCTTCCCTCCTTGTCATCAGCTACTTGACCTGTAGGCATTTGATCTGTGCCTTCTGCTCTGGGTGTTCAGATGAACTGGATGCTGTATGAGAAACCATGTTGTAAATGTTTGTGCTAGGCAGCCTCAAAGATCCCTGGGGTCCCCAGTGGTCCCTCCTTCCTGGGATTCATGCCCTTACCTAATCCCCTTCCTTTGACTGTATACTAGACCTAGAGACTTGCTTCTAATAAACAGGACACTGCAAAGGTGTGGGATTGTACTGTCTCTTTCTTTTTTTTTCTTTTTTTTTTTGAGACAGGGTCTCACTGTGTTACCCAGGCTAGCATACAGTGGTGTGATCATTAGCTCACTGCAACCTCAAACTGCTGGTCTCAACTGATCTTCCTTCCTCAGCCTCCTGTGTAGCTGAGACTAAAAGTGCATGCTTCTTTGCCCAGCTAAATTTTCTTTTTTTTGGTAGAGATAGGGTCTTGCTGTGTTGTTCAGGCTGGTCTCAAACTCCTGGCCTCAAGCAAACCTCCTGCCTCAGCCTCCTGAGTAGCTAGGACGATAGGCATGAGCAACCAAGCCTGGCTATAATGTCCGTTTTGTTAGTTTCTCTGTCTTGTTCTTCCTTCTTATTTACTCTGTGAAGCAAGCTTCCATGTTGTGAGCTGACCTTTGAAGAGGCCCACGTGGTGGTAAGGAACTTAGGGCAGCCTCCAGCCAGCAGGAACTGAATCACCACATGAGTGAGCTTGGAAGCAGATCCTTCCCCAGTTGAGCTTTCAGATGACTGCCACTCTATCTGACACTTTGCAACTTTATGAGAGACCCCAAAACAGTGGACCCAGCTAAGCTGCACCTTCTCTCCTGATCTAGAGAAACTGGAATAATAAATGTAGTTTTAAGCCATTATGTTTCAGGATAATTTGCTATGCAGCAATAGATAACCAATACACATATGGTCTGCATAACTTTTGCAAATGTCTGAGATGGTGCTTGGTCATTTTACACCCACACATAGAATGTGCCAGGCACCATGCTAGGCACTTGGGATACATCAATGAACAAAATGGGTAAAGATCCTTGCCCTCTTGGAACTTATATTCTCAGTGGGGGACATAGTTTCTAAAAGTATTAGTGGAAGTCTGGGTTGGCTTTGCTGTTTTGAAGGGAAGACAGTTTCTTCAGCATTTGGGGAAAGGTTCTTAACCTCTTTTAGGTCTTCGACCCCTTTGAAAACCTGACAAAAGTTATGGACTGTTTCCCCAAATTTGCATCCAATTTTAGAGATTTTTGTAAGATCTCTGTGGGCTGACCTGGGAGGAGTCTTGTGTTCAAGCATTGTTTTATGTGCTGGGGCAAAGAAGAACAAGATAGAAAATGTGGTACTGGAGACAGGTATGAAAACCAGTTGCTTTCACAGTCATGGTACGTGTTATAAGAGATGTTCAGGGAGTGGTATAAAGGAATGTGTCCCCTAGTCTGGGTATCTAGGGAAGGCTGACACCCAGAAAGTGATAGGTAAGATTCTAAGGTAGGAACCTTCCAGGCAGGAGACATGGTGGGTGGAGGGTCCTGTGTTAGCGGCGGGCGGACAGTGGTAAGGAAGGTGGGCACGGGTCCCTGTGCTCTGACTCGTCAGAGGAACGGACACGTCATGATGAGTTTTATCAAAAGGAAAATCAGAGGTTGTATAGGTCACACAGCTAAAGGATTTATTGCTGGAGTCAGGCAAGTTATTGTAAGTCAGGCCCTTAAAGGAAGTGACCCTTGAGTCAAGATCTAAAGAGTTGGTCAGCTAGGCCAGCACAGGGGAATGTTCCAGGTTTAGGAAGAACTTGAGGTGGGAGAGAGCATGGAGTGTAAATGGATGTGAAGGAAGTCACCACAGTGAGGACATGAAGGGCAGACAGGCTAAAAGGGAGGCTGAGAGCGGCAGGCGGGCCCGGATGACACAGGACTCAGGGCACATGTTCAGGGGTGGGATTGGGAAGGCCAGGTTGGAAGGGTTGCAAGAGTCCAGACCCGAGCAGATGGTGATCTGGGCTTGGGGGGCAGCAGTGGCTGGAGATGAGAGGTCTTGAGAAGGCAGAAGCCACAGGCTCACTGGCGGATTGCAGGTGGAGAGTGAGGCAGGGAGCGGAGTCCGGGATAACGCCAGTTTTGTGGCTCACATGACCGGGTGGAGGGTGGTGCTTCTACTGACACCAGGAACAATGGAGGAGGGGCCGGTTAGGAAGAAGGGAGGTCATTTTTGATCACTTGAGATTACTGGGCACTCCTTATTGTCTCAGAAAATCCAAGGTATTCGGCCTCTGTCTGCCATTCCTGCTGCAACCTCGCCGCAGCCCTCATGCTATGTGCTTTGTCCACACTGGCCTTTGTTCAGCTCCCCGTCTCTTTCAAGCATCCTCCTGTTGTAGGATCTTTCATGTACCGTTTCCTCCTTTGGGGTATTGATGAATCCACTGATTCTGACACGGAAAGCTATCTTCAGATCTTAGCACACGCGTCACCCTTAGAGATTCCTTCCTGACCTCCAGACTAGATCAAAACCCCTTCCCCAATCACATGTTCTCATAGAACTACATGTCTCTTCTTCATGGAACTTCCTATAGATGAAATTACACTTAATATTTGATTACTTGATTCATTTATGCCTCTCTCCCACCGGACTATGTGTTCTCTGAGGATAGGGTCCGTGTCTTATTCACCATCCAAAATCCCTAGTTGCTTTTTTTTTTAAATTGAGATATAATCCACATACCATAAAATTCACCCTTTTAAAGTACACAATTCAGTGTATTGTACATTCACAGAGTTGTACAACCATCACCAGTATCTAATTGCACATTTTCATCACCCCAAGATGAAACCCCATAGCCATTAGCAGTCATTTTTCTCCCGCCTCCATCCCCTGACCCCAGTCTCTGGCAACCAGTAATCTATTTTCTGCTTCTATGGATTTGCCCATTCTGGCCATTCCATATAAGCGCAATCATACAATATGTGACCTTTTGTGTCTGGCTTCTTTCACTTAGCATAATGTTTTCAAGGTTCCTCCACACTGTAGCATGTATTGATATTAGTACTTCATTGCTTTTTATAACCAAATAATATTATATCGCATGGATATACCACATTTTGTTTCTCCATTCATCAACTGATGGACTATTAGGTTGTTTGCACTTTTTGGCTTTCATGAATAATATGGCTAAGAACATTCGTGTATAATTTTTATGTCAACATATGTTCTCAGTTTTCTTGGGTATAGTATATCTAGGAGTGGAATTGCTGGGTTATAATGGTAACTCTATGTTTAACTACGTGAGGAACTGCCAAACTGTTTTCCAAAGTGGCTGCACCATTTTATTTATATTTTTCATGCAAAGATTTATAAAAACTATTAGGTAGGCCGAATAAAGAATTTCTTGCACAATGAGTTGAAACAGATACTACTATTTTCAGCACTTAGTAGACTACAAAGCGAGGCTCAAGAGATTAAGTGACTCGGGCAAAATCACACAACTCACTACTCAGCTGCAAAGAAAGGATCTGGACCCAGCCTGTCTGCCTCCTGAGCCAGTGCTCTTGTCTACTAAGCTGGGAGGTCTCCAGCCAGGAGCCCAGCGGACAGCCAGTGTGATAAGGCTGCTATACTTAATACAAGGGTGGAGTCAGAACAAAGTCTTACGAAGGGATTACTTTTGGAGGAAGGGGAGATTGATAAATCCTATTGATTCAGATACGGAAGTGTGTCTTAGGTCTCTCTCCTTCTCCCCTATACTTTTTTAAAAATTGATTTTTATTTATTTATTTAGAGACAAGGTCTCACTCTGTCACCCAGGCTGGAGTGCAGTGGCACAATCATATCTCACTGCAGCCTCAAACCCCTGGACTCAAGCGATCCTGCCGCCTCAGCCTCCTGAATAGCTGAGACTACAAGTATGCACCACCACCCAGGGCCAATTTAAAAATTTTTTTAGAGATGGAGTCTTGCTATGTTGCCCAGGTTGGTCTGGAACTCCTATCCTCAAGTGATCCTCCTGCCTTGGCCTCTGAAATAGCTAGGATTACAGGTACAAGCCAAAAAGACATTTTTTTTTTTTTTTTTGAGACAGAGTCTCATTCTCTTGCCTGGGGCGAGTGCCGTGGCGTCAGCCTAGCTCACAGCAACCTCAAACTCCTGGGCTCGAGCAATCCTACTGTCTCAGCCTCCCAAGTAGCTGGGACTACAGGCATGGGCCACCATGCCCGGCTAATTTTTTTCTATATATTTTTAGCTGTCCAATTAATTTCTTTCTATTTTTGGTAGAGGCGGGGTCTCGCTCTTGCTCAGGCTGGTCTCCAACTCCTGAGGTCAGGACGATCCGCCCGCCTCGGCCTCCCAGAGTGCTAGGATTACAGGTGTGAGCCACCACGCCCGGCCTCAAAAAGACATTTTTGAGAAATTGGCGAAAATTGAGTATGTGCATGACATTATGTTAAGAAATTACTATAGGCCAGGTGCAGCGGCTCACAGCTGTAATTCTAGCACTCTGAGAGGCCGAGGCAGGAGGATCACTTGAGCTCAGGAGTCCGAGACCAGCCTGAGCAAGAGTGAGACCCCATCTCTACTGAAAAAATAGAAAAAATTAGCCAGTCATGGTGCCATGCGCCTGTAGTCCCAGCTACTCAGGAGGCTGAGGCAGGAGGATCACTTGAGCTCCAGAGTTTGAGGTTGCTGTGAGCTAGGCTGACACCACGGCACTCTAGTCTGGGTGACAGAGGGAGACTCTGTTTTGAAACAAAAAAAAAGCATTGTGGGCCAGGACCCTATAATTTCAGCACTTTGGGAGACTGAGGTGGGAGGATCGCTTAAGGCCAAGAGTTCGAGACCAGTGTGGGCAAGAGACCCTGTCTCTACAAAAAACAGGAAAAAAAAAAATGGCTGGGAGTAGTGACTTGCGCCTGTCGTCCCAGCTCCTTGGGAGGCTGAGACAGGACTGCTTGAGCCCAGGAGTTCAAGGCTGCAGAGATCTACAATTATACCACTGCAGTCCAATAGCCTGGGCAACAGAGCAAGACGCTGTTAAAAAAAAAGAAAGCAAAATCCAGGAGGTTCCTATCATCTACCTCACAACACTGGAAGTCCTTGTCCTCACAGAGGTCATTCCAAACTGACCACCCTGGCCTACATTTTCCACTTCATTTCCCATCATTCTCTTCATTTATTCAACAAGTGTTTGCCACGGCTTGTTACACACCAGGTCTTGTGACGGGCATACGAATTACCTACCATGTGGTGGGTCCTGCCCCCAAGAGATTTATATCTCCGGGGGGGAGCAGTGCAGGGAACTAAGCTGATAATTCTAGATCAGTGTGGGGGCCTCAATAAAGGTTAGCTCAGTGTTTGGGGGGAGTATGTGGGCGAGGCCCTTAACCCAGCCTAGGAGATCAGAGACAGCTTCCAGAGAGAGGCAGAACGTGAGCGGAGTTGCGAAGGACGAGTATTAGACATGAACAAGGGAATCTGTCATTCCCACAGGAAGGAACAGCAGGGGCAAAGCAGGGAGGTGTGAAACCAGCTCTTCATTGCACATTTGCTTACTGAGTGCCCACTAGGTGCCAGGTGCTGTTCTCGGTGCTGAGAGACAGCAGTGAATAAACATACCAGGTGAGGCCTTTGCCCTCATGGAGCTGACAGTGCATGAAGGGAAAACATGGAAATGCGGGTTAGGATGAGGAAGTGTCCCAGCTACAGGGGCGGAGGGGTCCATGGATTGTTAGTTTCGTGGAGAGGGTACATGAAAACCCTGAAATCTCAATGTAAACGTGTGTATTTTCGCACCAGCGTTTCCATAGACAGTGGATTAATAACATCTTTTGTATTCTCAAAGAGATCCATGACCCTCTTGGGTTAGGACCTTTAGGACCCTTGTCCTGAGTTAAGGAGTTTGGCCTTGATCTGGCTTCTGGGAGCCACTATTGCATCTTAAGAAGTGAAATCCTCAGAGCCTGACATGTGCTTTGCCAGCAAGGACTCCTTGTGTCTTTCCACTGCTAAGCCTTTGCTCTTGCTGTCACCCCAGCCTTGACGAATGGAAAGTGCAATACTTAAAAGCCAGACAGACCTGTCTTTGCATCCTGTGTCCAACCACCATGTTCCAGCTGCAAGCCTAGTTTTCTCCCTCTGTGAAAAATCGTGAGGTTTAAATGAGACCATGATCTCTTGAGGATTTAATAACAGTATTTTTGGGGGCAAGTACCCAGCATATAGTAGCCACTCAGCAAATGTTAGTTCTTCTCTTGGCTTGGTGGCTCAATTGTTCAGGGGTTCCCTCTTATCTGAGGCCTTCTTGGAGCTTTCTGTGCAGTCGCTCACGTTCCCAAAGAGCTTTGTGGGTATCTCAACACATTGTATGAAAGTGACATGCAATGAGACCACATCTCATTAATTCACACCACAGTAGTCCAAGTAGGGACACCTTCCCTCTATTTTACAGATGAGGAAACTAAGGCTCAGGAGGCTGAGAGATTTACCTGGAATCAATCGATTAGTAAGGGTCTGGAAGCGACTGATCACCACGTATTCTGAAATACTGACAGCAACAATACTTGACATTTATTATGGTTACTATGCCAAATGCTGTACTCAGCATTTTACCTGCATGATAATCTGTAATTCCTTCGGGACAGGTAGTAGGTTCCATCGTTTACTGGGAGAAAACTGAGCACAGAGAGGTTAAGGAACTTGCCCAAGGTAACCAGGGTAGTATGTTTCCAAGTTGAGACTCAGACCTCAGTCTGACTAACTCCAAAGAAAACCGTGTCATTCTGCTTCTCGGAAAACACTACTCCCAGGTGTACAGTTCAAAACCCCACCCAAGCCCGCCCTGCATCGCGGTTGGTCTACTCCAGCCGAGTCGTTCTTTGTTTTGACCAAGGATACAGAGGGCACTGCCTAACGTTAGAGGGGGCTGAGGGAGAAAGTGGGGGTCCAGGGTGGAAATTTAGGCGCTGGGGCGTGTGTCAGAGGGAAAGTGTCAGGGGACTAGCAGGCAAGTCACGTGCGTGTGAAACTCGACCTAGGGGGAGGGGAAGGGAAGGGAGCCCCCGCCCCCACCTCGGGTCTCAGCTCCGGACGCGTGTAAATACAACCATCAACTCGGGAGATCCACCTCGTCCGTGCCCCGCTTGGTGGACCTGCGGCGTGGGGCGGATTCCTAGTTCCCCGACTTCTCACGGGGCAGAGGAGGGGCGATCACCCGGCCGTCGCGCTGAAGCTCCGAGGCCGCCGGGACCCGGCATGCAGAGGAGACCCCAGCGCGAGTGAGGCTCAGGGCTGGGCCGCCGGACCCTGGACGCCCAGTGTGGACGCGCCGCGAAGGCGCAGCGCTCGCCGAGGCGTCCGCAGCTGCAAGAGGCTCGTCTGCCCCCGACCCGAGGTGAGCAGCTGGTGGGGTCCCGGCTGTGCGTAGCTGAAAGCCACCCCGGCCGGCTCCTGCCGCCACTCCCAGGCTCCCTGGGGAAAGCCCGTTACCTGAGCCCGTGAGTCCCGCGGCAAATTGTCCTGTCCCTCGTCCTCCCCACCCCCTTCGTTCCTCCAGCCCCTCCTACTCCTCTCTTCCTCTCAGGCCCCCTCTTGCTGCACTTCCTCTGCTTAGAGAAACCCTCTTGTCAGAGTTCGAACGAACCTCCGGAGCGCCTGAACCCAAAGCCCCATTTCACAGATGGGGGCACTGAGGCCCCCCGGGAGAAGTGACTCGTGCTTTCCTCCCCTTGCTCTTGGTCTTTCTTTCTTGCTCTTCTCGGTCCTTCTCCTCGTCTCACCCTGCTTGTTGCTCCCCGCCCCCGCGCCGCCCGCGTCCCGTCTCCTCCCGCGGTGGCGGCCGCGGCCGCGGCCGCGGCGGGGGTGGCTCGGGCGGCTTCCCTCCCTCTGGTAAACACGCCCGCCGGCCCAGCCGCCGCCACTGCCCTTATAAATTCAGCAGCGACCGGACTTCCTGCCGAAGTCCCAGCCCCTCTCGGGGCCTGAGGGGGCAGGCGGCACCCCCCAGGGGCGCAGCGTGGTGTCCTGCGCCCCCCGGAGTGAGTGGGGCGCGCGCGGGCGAAGGGGGTGCCGGAGGGCCCGCCCTGGGTCTCCTCCCTCCACGTGGCAGCTGTTGGTTTGGCCCGCGAGACTATCTGGAGTTGGGTCGCCTGGTGTGGAAAGGGGGAGGGCTTGCTCTCGCCCGGCCCCAGAGCGAAGGAGTGGTCTTAGAGGGGCAACGCGAAGCGGGGTGTCTTAGGCAGCCTTAGACGTCCCCTTCTTCCTCCTGCCTGGTTCTGGGGGTCCCTCCTGGAGTTAGAGGCCAGACGTGGGCCAGCGGTGCTTCAGAGCGCACTCTGCCCCTAGCTGACCTCTGGGGACTTGGGGAAGTGCATATTTGGCCCCCAGGAGCCGGGTTCCGGGCGCCCTGGCCTGGGTGGGAGAGGCCGGCAGCGCGCCAGGAAGCTGCAGCGCGCAGACAGGACTTTCCTTGTTTCCGATAGTGGCCCGGCGGGAGCCCAGCGCCGCGTGCGCCCCTAGCACTGCTAGTGCCCGCGGAGCTAGCTCTTTGGCACCGACTGGAAAGCTCAGGGATCTATGGGGCCTCCATGAAGGCCCCTTCGAAGGTTGGCCCGAGGGATCTCAGGAGCCACCAAGATGCAGGACCCTTCCCAGGGACCGCTGGGGGGCCCTTCGCTCAGCGTTGTGTTTCTGGGCAGGCTCACGGCCAGCATGGCCCCCACGCTGCAGCAGGCGTACCGGAGGCGCTGGTGGATGGCCTGCACGGCCGCGCTGGAGAACCTCTTCTTCTCTGCTGTGCTTCTGGGCTGGGGCTCCCTGCTGATCATGCTCAAGAAGGAGGGCTTCTATTCCAGCATGTGCGCAGGTATGCCTGAGAACGGGCCAGGTGGGCTGGGGGAGGGATGGTGGAGGGGGTTGGCGGAAGCCAGAAAAGGACAGGTGGCTCGGAGGACAGAAAGCAGGGCTGCTCAACACCAAGCACTGGGCTGGGAGCTGGACAGCCTCACTTGTTGGCCTCTTCAAACTTCATCCGGAGCACAGGTGGCATTCTGCCCACTCTACCTCCTTTATCCCATCCATTTGTGACTGCATGCCAGGTATTCTGCTGGGATCCAGATCTTGGGACTAATCGCAGAGCCTTAAGCCTCTGAGAGCCTCTGGTCTCAAGTTCTGTGCGGGAGAAGTGCTGCACCTCGCTGGGTGAGGAATTTCTTAATAGGGCTATTGTAAGGCTAAATAAGACCAAAGAATGCTGCCCCAGGTGGGGTTTGAATGTAAAGGGCCAGCATTCTCCCCTTTTCAGAACCTTGGACCCCCTGGTTTTCAAATCACTCATTGCACAAAGTTGCCTTATTTCATCTAAGACAGGCATTGTGTGAGTGTGTGTGTGTGTGTGTGTGTGTGTGTGTGTGTGTGTGTGTGTTTGGCAGGGGGGGGGTGGTTCTGTTCTTCATTTCAATCACCTTGGCCTCTTGTGAGTGGCCCAAACAGGGAGTGGAAATTCTAACACTCCTTGAGAGGAGTAACGGCAGCCCCTGGGCTATCTGCAGCTGCCTCAGGGCAGGAAGTCACCCCTCCTGGTGTGTGGGACTGCAGTCTGATGTGTATCTTCCTTTTCTGGGAAGGAGAGTGCTGTGCCGACAAGCTCAGCCTAAGCAGCTGCGTGGATGTGGCGTTTGGCTCCCCGCCTTCCTCCTTCCCCGCTTCCCCACCCTCTGTGTTGTGGAGCAGGCTTGGATGGAAGGCCAGCTTGCATTTGCATTTGAATCCCGGCTTCCACCACTTTTCCCAGCTGGTGACATGGGTGAGTTCCTTAAACACTCCTTAAACACTCACCCATGGCTGGCTTCAGTTGCCAGGTCTGCAGAATGGGAATGATAACAATTTCTATCCCGTGGGAGTGCTGTGAGAGTCCACAGTGCTTGATAAATGCTAGTGTCCTTCTGGCTTCTCCTGGCTCCTCGACTCGACTCCCTGCCTCACAGCACTTGCAGGGGCTGTGGGAGAAAACAGATCCCTTGGGGCTGGAGGTGGGGAGGTCTTAACATCTACTCCGAACAGAACAGCAGCCGGTCCACCCTGGGGGCTGCCTTACCCCAGCCAGTGTTGTAAAGAAGCGGCAGGTGATACTGAGGGATGGTGACTTGCTCCAGCCTCCTGGCCCCAGTTACGAGCGTTGGAGGGGAGGACGTGGAGTTGGCAGCTGGCCTGGGAAGGCAGGGGGCGTCAGAGGAGGAGGCCTGAAATGAATGATGGGCGTTCCAGGGTGGCCGTGAGAACCAAGTGGTGAGTTACGAGGGGACCCACACGATACCTTAAGTCCTCTCTGAGTTTACCCTCAAGACTGGAGAGAACCTTCCTGCCCTTTGCTGCCTAGCGGCCTTGATACCTGCCGCTGCCCATCCGGTAGCTTCTTCCTGCCTTCTCCACCTGTGGTGATGATGTCTTTTAAATCAACTTTATTGAAGATTAATTTACATCACACATTTTGATGAGTTCTGACAAATTTATACACCTCAGTGACCAGCACACAATCAATATTTAGAATATTTCCATCACCCCCCAAAGCGCCTGCTTCCCCTTTGAAGGCCCATACCTCCATCGATGCCTTTAAAAAATGTGTAAAACAGCTTTATTAAGATAAAATTCCACACCTTACCGGTCACACATTTAAAGTATACAATTTAACGGTTTTTAGTATATTCAGAGTTGTGCAATCATCACCACAGTCAATTTTAGGACATTTTCTTTACCCCCCAAAGTAACTCTGTACCCATTGGCGGTACCCACTCCTCTCACACCTCTTTCCACCCCCAAGCACTAGACAACCACTTATCTACTTTCTGTCATAGGTTTGCCTGTGACGAAAGTTAGATTTACCTCTTCTGAATGTTTCAGAGTGGAAATGGAATCTTATAATATGAGGCCTTTTGGGACTGGCTTCTTTCACTTAGTATAACGTTTTCCAGGTTTACCCTCGTAGCATGTATCTGCACTCCTTTTCTTTTTATTGGAGAATAGTACTCCATTGCATGGATCAACCATGTTTTATTTATCCATTTGTCAGTTGGTGGACATTTGAGTTGTTTCCACTTTTTGACTCTTGTGAATAATGGTGCTAATGAGCATTTGTGTACAAGTTTTTATGTGGATACATGTTTTCATTTTTCTTAGGTATATGTCTAGGAGTGGAATTGCTGGGTCATAAGGGTTAACTATGTTTAATGTTTTATTTTCCAGAGTTGCTACACCATTTTACATTACTATCAGCAGCGTATGAGGGTTCTATTTTTTCTGCATCCTCAACATTTGTTATTGTCCGTCTTTTTTATTATAGCCATTCTAATGCTGCAGTCCCCAACCCCTGGTCTATGGCCCAGTAAAGGTCTGTGGCCTGTTAGGAGACAGCCTGTGTATCACTGCTTGAGCTCCATACCACCTCCCCACAAACCAAGACACCCCCCACCTTGGTCCTGGGAAAAATTGTCTTCCATGAAACCGGTTCCTGGTGCCAAAAAAGGTTGGGGAACCACTGTTCTAGTAGATATAAAGTGGTATCTCTTTGTGGTTTTGATTTGCATTTCTCCAATGGCTAATAATGTTGAGCATCTTTTCATTTGCTTATTAGCCATTGGTATATCTCTGGAGAAATGTCTATTCATTTTAAACTGGATTATTTGTCTTTTTATTAGTAAATTATAGGAGTTCTTTATATTCTGATACAAGACGCTTATCAAATATATGATTTGCAAAATTTTTCTTCCATTGTGGGCTGTCTTTTCACTTTCTTCATGGTGTCCTTTGGTGTACAACAATCGGAACCATTGATGAAATCCCATTTATCTGTTTTTTCTTTTGCCACTTGTGTTTTGGTGTCATGTTTCAGGAACTGTTGCCTAATCTGAAGTCACAAAGATTTACACCTGTGTTTTCCTAGAGTTTCGTAGTTTTAGCTGTGACATTTAGATCCAAGTCTGGCTGTTTGGGATTAGTAGAGGTGACCAAAGTGAAGCCCTCTCCTTTTCTCAGAGATTGTTTGTCCATTCTTGGAAAACAGGTACAACACGCCTATTTCCCTTCCACCTCTCTTCCCTTCAAGGTACTCCAGCCTACATCTTTGAGGCTGTCAGGCTGACTGGGGATGCTATTCCCTGTTCTGGCCTCAGTCATGCCACGTCACTGGGAGTGCCCACTTTCTGCTTCTTGGAGCTTCATTCGTTGTGGGTCTCAGACTCCCTCTCCGGTGTCCCAAGAACACAGAATAAGACCAGGAATCTTATTAAGACCAGGAAAGAGGCAGGCAGCATGCCTCCAGCTCTGCTATGTGCTGGTTGGCTGAGTTGAGCCAGTTACTGACTTTCTTGATATCTCAGTTGCCCTGTATGTAAAATGGGACCAGTAATCCCAACCTCATGGGGCTGTCGTGAAAATGAAATGAGAGCAAGCAGACACAATTTCAGACTACAGGTGGGATTGTTACTATGTTCTGGATGCAGCTTTGCCACCATTTGCTGTGTGACCTTAGGCAAGTCACTTAGCCCCTCTGGATCTTCATCTCTTTCCAAGTCTATAAAATGGAGTGAACAATTGCCAACCCTCCTGCCATACCAGCAATGATGTAAAGATTAAATAATGGCCATTTAACAAATACTTAAAGAGGTTAACAAATGTGGTGAAATCATTATTGAGGTATTTTCATTAGTACCAGCTTTGGGGCTCCCTGGCCACACCCACTGTCTTCTCAGTGACTTCTGCTCTCTATACCCTGGGGTGGGTAACTAATATACCTATATAGGGGAATCAGCTAAAGGTGGCTCTGTGACTCAGAATCTAGGCAGGGGCAGTTCAATTTGTCATATACTACTGTATATCCAGCATAAATGCCCGAATAATAAAACAGTGTCTCAAGTTCTTTAAGCAGTTACTATTTGTTAGTTAGATCTTTAGTCCTCGCTACAAATCTGTGATACAGGTATTATTATTACCTCCATTTTACAGAAGAGAAATCTGAAGCTCAGAGATGCTGAGTAACTTGCCTGAGGTCACACAGCTAATAAATAAGGAGCAGAGTAAGGATTCAACTTCAGGTCTGACACCAGGACCTTTCTGCTGGCCCTCGGAATGGTGTAGATGTCCCGGATCTCCGACAGCTAAGGTTCTCCTAGGGGAGTCCGGCCATAGACAAGACACCACCCAGAGCCCCATCCTTAGGTGTTTTTGATGAATGCAACTGTGTCAGTGGCAGAAAAGTGAAGCATCAGGAGGTTAGGAAAAGAACACTGACCAGGGAGACAAAGAAAATGGGATCATTCTGTGAGTGTGTCCTGTGTGTGCGTGCGTGGCGGTCCTCAGAGCCAGCCTCCACTGTCTGCTTTTCACAGACGAGATATCGGAGGCTTGGAGAGTTCCAGCAGCACGGTGAGGAGTCAGGATTTGAGCCTGGCTCTGTCAGACTCCAGAGGTGCATGCTTCACCATGATCCTGTTTTCCAGTGTTTCCCAGACCCAGCCATTTGCAGTCCTCTGTCATGATCTTACATTTCTGTGTGCCATAGGTACTGTTACTTACTTAATAATTCCGTTTTTTTTTTTTTTTTTTGAAACAGAGTTTCACGCTGTTGCCTGGGCTAGAGTGCTGTGGTGTCATCATAGCTCACTGCAACCTCAAACTGCTGGGCTCAAACGATCTCCTGCTTCAGCCTCCCAAGGAGCTGGGACTACAGGTGCACATCACCATGCCCGGCTAATTTCTTCTATTTTTAGCAGAGACAGGGTTTTGCTCTTGCTCAGGCTGGTCTCAAATGCCTGACCTCAAGCTATCCTCCTACCTTGGCCTCCCAGAGTGTTGGGATTATAGGTGTGAGCCACTGCACCCGGCAAATAATTCCTTTTTAATCAACCTTAGCCTTAGGCCAGGCGTGGTGGCTCATGCCTGTAATCCTAGCACTCTGGGAGGCCGAGGCGGGTGGATCGCTCAAGGTCAGGAGTTCGAGACCAGCCTGAACAAGAGCGAGATCCCTGTCTCTAATAAAAAATAGAAAGAAATGATCTGGACAACTGAAAATATATATATAGAGAAAAAATTAGCCAGGCATGGTGGCGCATGCCTGTAGTCCCAGCTACTCGGGAGGCTGAGGCAGAAGGATTGCTTGAGCCCAGGAGTTTGAGGTTGCTGTGAGCTAGGCTGATGCCACGGCACTCTAGCCCGGGCAACAGAGCCAGACTCTGTCTCAAGAAAAAAAAATTAGCCTTAAAGTGTAATATCCTTGGAATTTTCGGTTTGATGTTACTCCCCACACACATCATACAAAATACATACATATGTTTCTAATACATAGTAATACACACTTACATATGTGTGTATATTTCTAATACACATTGAAATAACTAATAACTGAAACCTCGGAAAGTATTCCATGTACTGCCTAAACCCATCTTGACTACGCACATGCTGTGCATACCACACGTTGGAAAACAGAGTTTTCTGCGGCTTCGAAGCCCAGCTCTGTCCCTGGCTTACTGAATACGTTCTCCCTGTCCCATCCCACGCCTCCCTTTACTTCTCTATAAAAGTGGATGGGTCGATGCCAAAGACCACTTCTGTTGTCATTAACGTAGGTACAGGACTAAGAGGCCTTGGCGTCTTGGGCTGGCTCCCTTCTTGGTTCAGAAGTTGGGTTTATCCAACGACTCAGAGTGACCAGGCCTCACGAACTAGCTCATATTAGTCAAACTTATGCACAGCTAATCCGTAAAACGGGAGCGAATGTATTAAGTGACTTTGAGTCTGTAGCAGTCCACTGGGCTGGACTGTCCATCAGCAGAAGAGCACATGTCCTTGCCAGTGCTGGCATGTGCTTGGGAAACTTACTAAGCTGGCCATGCAGAACAGAGAGGCCCTCCAGGCCAGCGGAAAACTCTTGGCCTTGGAGATTCTTTGAGTTTGAATCTGAGCCTACCTCTAAGAAGCTGGGTGACTGTGAGTTGCTTTGTTTCTTGGAATCTCATCGTCTATAACACAGGGACCACGATACTCACTTTTTTGGGTTGTTGTAAGGATTAAATGAGATTCTACTTGGAAAAGCCCGGCACAAAGTAAGTGTTAATTAATCGCAAGCTAGTGGGATTGTTTGTGAGGGAAACTGTCATTTGATTGTGAAAGACTTAGGAACAGGAACAGTGTCTGATTCAGGGGCTACAAATTCAAATGCCGGGTGGGGCCAGGCAGGTGATAATAGTTGAGTAAAGCAGGGCAAATGTAAGATGGCAAATGTCTGGGCACTAAAAGAATGGTGAGGACTTGTGTGACCTGAGCAGGCAAGCCCTGGCGAAAAGGGGTGTCTTCCACTCAGCTCCAATAATGGCCAGAACGTCTGACGTTTTCAAGAGAAACCAGAAATCTGGATTTATTATGTGGTAACTCCTGCTTTTAAACAGGCCCCTCATTATAATTTACCACACTGTAAGGGTCAATACTGCCAGTCAAGCAAAACATGAGCGTGGGGCCAGTGCTGGTCACCAGTTAGTTTGCAGCCGCTGGTGTATATCATCTTTGTATTTCTTTTTGCTTTACCCGTTGTCCCAACACAGCGCTCACACACAGGAATTATCTGGTAAGTCGGTGTAGAACGAATAAACCGGTGCAGACAAACTTGGTAGAGAAATGAACAGCGATCATAAAGATCACTAAATTATGGGGCTAGCCTGAACCCCAAAGGCTGTGTGATCTAACGCCCTGACCACTTCCTCCAGGTGCCAGAGCACTTGCCCCAGCCTCCTTGGCAGCTGGTACCAATGAGGAACTCCTCATTGCCCAAGGTGGTTTCTTCCCTGCTTGGCCAGCGCTCAGAATGCGACCGTTGTTTATGGTCTTCCTTTTGGTTACACATAGATCACTTTACCCTTCTGCTGCCTGCATGCGCTTTGGATACCTAAAGTCAGGGGTCATTGTCACCACTGAGGGCAGATGTCCCCCTACCCCAGCGTCCAGGCACTATCACATCCACCTGTTTTGGTCTCTGCACAGCATCTGTCACTCTTTAAATCAGCGTCTATTTGTTTCCTTATTATCTAATTAAGCCCCATGAGAGCTGAGAGCTTCCTGTCTCATTCTCTTGGGATCCCCAGCTCCGAGAGTATGGCCTTACCACATCGTGACCCACCAGGAGGGCTGCTGTCTGCCCCTTCATCAGCTATTTCAGGAGCACCTCCTCTGGGCCAGGCACTGTGCAAAGCTCTTTGTTCACCGTCTACAAGTGAATCTTTCTAAAGAGCACTCTTTTTACAGACGAGGGGCCTGAGGCTCCAAGAGAGGAAGTTACTTGTCCAAGGTTGCACAGCTAGTAAGGCTGGTGGTGGGAATTCAGAGCCTGGGCTGTCTGCCTCCCAGGTGCACCCTGAGTTTGACCTTGGCAATGCCTCCTAGTAACAGATTGGAAGCCAAGGAGCAGCCAACTCTTGACTCACTGAACATTGAGTAAAGCGAAGTCACCCTCTGCCTCCTACCACTAGCCTTTCTCCTTAACTTGTCACAGCTCCAAGTTGGCAGTTTACCTTGAGGAGAAGTCCTCCAGGTAGACTTCTGGAGGGTAGAGGGAAGTGCCGTGGTCCTGATTCTGTGCCTCAGTTTCTTCATCTGGAGGACAGAGGTACTATATTAACTGACTCATGGGGCTGCTGTGAGTTAATATATAATGACTATTTACAACAGTGCCTGGAACATAATTAACTGCTCAATAAACATTAGCTATTATTATTTTATCAGAATGTCACTTACCAAGAAAGCTTCCTCTAGGTTTTTTTTCTTTTCTATTTCCTCGGACATAAAGAAACAGACCTCTAGGCAAATTCTTGGTATGGCCATTAGAGCACCACTCACCACCTTTGCCCTAGATTTGGAGGTGCTTTCTGTTGTGGGGTCCGTAAAACCCCCTGAGCTGGGACACTGAATAAATATTACAACTTGGTAAACACTTTGATGTCCATTATCTCATTTGAACTAGTTGAGGCCTCAGGTTGGGTGTGCGTGTGACTCTCCCAGGGTCACATACTAATTGCTGCTATTTACAGAGCCCTCGTCCAGGAGACATGACTCTAGGCTACCCCCAGGGTCACCTGGCATGGGACTTGAACCCAGGCCCCTGACCCCAGGGCTCCTCTCTTCTGTGCCCGGTGGCTGCTGCTGTCATGTGCTAAGCCCTCTCTTCCCCCTCCTCAGTTGAGAACATCACCAACACCACCCAGGATGAGCAGCGCCAGTGGCTGAGCTGTGACCGACAGGACGAGATGCTCAACGTGGGCTTCACCATCGGCTCCTTCGTGCTCAGTGCCACCACCTTGCCGCTGGGGGTCTTCATGGACCGCTTCGGCCCCCGGCCTGTGCGGCTGGTTGGCAGGTGAGGCGGCTGGGCTGTGGGGAGCTGGAGGGCAGGGACGGTGCTGCAGGGGTGGGGGTGCTCAGAGGGCTCGCAGGTCAAGCCCTCCCCCTTTCCTGTGTCCCCTGCAGTGCCTGCTTTGCTTCATCCTGCACCCTCATGGCCCTGGCGTCTTGGGACACTGAAGGTGAGCTGTCCTCTCGAGCCCCCACAAGAAAAGAATGAGTGGGATGAAGGCAGATGTTCACCCTAGCGCTGCCCTTGGCCTCCCGCTGCTCCTCATGCCCTCATCCGCGGCTCTTCCTCTTCCCAGTTCTGTCTCCATTGATATTCCTGGCACTGTCTCTGAATGGCTTTGGTGGAATCTGCCTAACGTTCTCTTCACTCACCGTGAGTATGACATGCCTGTCTTGCCAGCGGGACTTCCGGTGGGGGGGATGGGGCGCGTGTGAAACCATGCAGGTGGCAGCTAAGGGTGGGTGTCAGGCTGTGTGTGTGTGTGTGTTTGTGTGTGCCCGCACAGAATGTCTACTGAGCTCTGTTCTAGGGGCTGAGGCCACAGCACAAACAGGACTTGACAACGTCCTCCCCTTCCGGAGCTTACATTTGGGGTAAACTAATAAATTATGTCAGTAGTCTTAAGTGCTGGGAAGAAAATAAAACTGAGTAACCTGATAGTGGGAGGGAGAGTGTGTCCGTTTGCCACGTTGTGGGAGAGTGGGCTGTCCGTGTCAGATGGCTTGAGACCGCACATGCAGTTGTGAATGTGTGAGGTTGAACTACGTGGAATTGTTAACATCCGGCCGGGCTTGACCTATAAAAACGGCTTTTTCGCGCGGCTCGACCTATTGCATGTGTGTGTGTGTTTCTCTAAGTGTGTCTGTTTATGTGTGTGAGTACAAGGGTTAAAGGCGTAGAGTGTGTTGGTGGGGGGAGGGGAAGGTTCCTGGCGGGGCCGGCTTGGGGCAGGCTGTTTATCTGGGACGAGGGCCTCCTGACAGCCAAACTGGGTGTTTTGGCCGAATTTCATCTTACCCCAGCAGCTGCCTTTAATTCCAACCGGGGACATTTCACAACTCTCTAAGGAAGTGGATCCCTTCCTCCCCGCCCCGCTCCGCAGCCCCTTCTCCGCCCTGGGTAGCTTGGCTCGCTGTCCTAAATCCCTTTCCTCCCGGGGCGCGGGGCCTGACCTCCGACCCTGCCCTGGCCGCCGGGGGTCTCGGCGGGCGGCTCCTCCCCGCCGTCTCCCGGCCGCCTGTAATCTCCAGCCAATCGCAGGGCCCGGCTCCGCCCCCGCCCCGCCCCGCCCCCAGGCCGGCCCCGCCCCGCCCCCGCCCCCGCCCCCGGCCGCCGCGCTAGCTGGCGGTGCTCTGCCTGGCAGGGCGTCCAGTGCTGCGGCGGCGCTGTGGCCGCCAGCTTGGGGTTAGCGGCCGGCCTCGCCCTACCCGCGGCGCTGGGCGGAGACAGTCCCCGCGGACCCTTGCGGGGAGGGGGCCCTGCTCCCCCCAGGCCCTGGCTGCCTTCTCTGGCGTCCTTGGCAGCGTGCCTCACTGATCCGGGATGCCAGGGAAACCTCTGCCCGAGTGGGGCCCAACCTGGCCCCGCTCCCTCTCCTGAGCCACATGTGGGGGATAGGACGAATCGGTTCTCTTGTGTTTAAACACCTTCCTTCCCAGAGCTGATTGAGGTCTCCCTTCAGAGCCTCAGTTTCCCCCTCTGTGGAGAGGGTTTAGCTTTGTGTGGCTTCTAAGGTCTTTCTCAGCTATGGGATCCGGTGACCTGGGGACGATGGTGGGGCCAGAGGGGGGTGTGTGCAAAGGACGTCATGACTTTGCCTTCTCTTCCCCTGAGGGCCTGGCTCATGCTGTTGACAGAACATACAATCAATTAATTCTCTACTGGTGGGGGTTCTGGGCCGGCTCTGCGTCCAAGTCACCTCCTCTGGAGACCTGGCCTGTCCCTGCTCCCTGCCTGATTCCCACCGTCACCTCTCTGGCCCTCCCCAGCGTCTGTCCTGATCCAGCAGAAACTGTGGGCTGGGCGTTTGGGGCCACCAAGAGGGTTAAGAGGCACCATCCTGTTACAGGGTCAGCCACGGTCACAGCCTTTTGTTAGGGCTGGGATGGCCCCAATAGGAGAGAAAGTCATTAACATGCTCTGTGAATTTGAGTATCGTTCTTCACTTTTTTCCCCTCTCTGGGCCTCAATTTTCTCATCTGAAATGAGTTGGACTAGGTCAGTGTTTTCTTAAACACCTGTTTCATGGGTTCTTCAGAGCTGCCATGTGATAAAGGGGTTCCCTAAACAACAAACTTGGAAAACCCTGGGGTTAAATGAAATCAACAAAATTTCTCTTTGAGGGCACTCCTGGGAGCCTTTTAGATGTGAAAGTGCATCGTGAGTTTGTAGGAGGGGAAAGAGTACAGTCTCCCAGGTCGATTTTGCCGGGGGCTGTTGTTCCTGGAGCTCAATTTTCCACAACAGGGCTGGGAACCCTGGGTGTGTGTCAGGGTGTCCCCTGTTCACGGGTGCCACTCTCGCCCCTCAGCTGCCCAACATGTTTGGGAACCTGCGCTCCACGGTCATGGCCCTCATGTTCGGGTCCTACGCCTCTTCTGCCATCACATTCCCAGGAATCAAGGTATGGAGCTGCCTGGGGTGGGGCGCCAGTGAGGTCCCCCGGGGTTTTATTTTGCCTTGACGAGAACCGGGTGGGGCTAGGTGAGTAGTGGCTGGTGCTGCCCCGTGGGTCTGACTTCTCTGCTTCTTTGGCCTCCTTTCCTACGCTGGTGTCCCAATGAAGGCCTTCCTCCTCTCTCCTGGGCTGGTCTCCCTGCCTCTGATCTTTTCTCTCTCTAATCTGTCATTCCCATGACTTCCAGAATGATCTTAGATGGAGAACTGGCCCACACACCTGCTCAGAAACCTTCATTGGTTTTGTTTCACCTGCAGAATCCAGTCCAACCCCTTCACATGCTTTCAAGGTCCCTGACTCTCTGGCCTCATCCAACCTGTTGGGGCACATCTTTTTCCACTCCTTCCGAAGAAGCTGAGTGACTTGCTCCAGGGTCACAAAGCCTAGTCCATGCCAGCCTAGATCCTGGACAGGTCAGCTTGGTGGACCTCGGAGCCAGGAGGCCTGGTTTTAGCTTGGACAAGGTGGGGGCCTCTGTTTCTTTCTCTGTCAAATGATATCACAGCACCCATTGACTGGGTCATGATGTGCTCCTCAGACTCCACCTTGGGCAGTTAACTTGTTAGTTTAGAGGGCACTTTTGCTCAGACTCTCCAAAGGAGTTTGAGAGCGTGCATGGGTAGGGTGGCCATCAATTTTTCTGGTGGGCAGGCATAGAGGGTGAGTGGTTTTCCCTTGTCTTCGACTAAGGGAGTAGGGTTCAAGGAGCCAGATTTCACCTCCACACATTTGGGGGTGTGGCCCTTTGAAACTCCATCCTGCCACAGGGAGGAAAGGACCCCAAGGCTGTGAAGGAGCAAAGTTTTTCCCAGGCTGCGAGTGGAGCTCTGGGCAGGAGCCTGAGGCGAGAGCAGACATCAGTCATCCGGGTGGAGAGTAGGGGGAGGACAAGAGGAGGACGTCGTCCCTGTGCACCAGGCTCTCCCATGAGAGGGGCTGACACATCTGCACAGAATCCCAGTCCATTCAGAACCCACCTGTCCTGGGCTCAGGAGCTCTTAGGCAGAGCACTTGCACTTCCCCACAAAGCACCCAGTTGTGGCACCTGGGAGCACCCATGCAGGGTGAGATGAGGCTTCACAGACTGGGTTTACCTTTCCCCCTGGGAACGTGCCGGCAAGGTGCAGGATAAACGCGGTGAGGCCTGGTAAACCTAGAGTGTTAATTTTTCCTTTGCATATTACGTGAAGTGGACATTTCTGTGTGAAAATAAACGTGAGTATTGGTGGAGTCATAGGCAAAATGCATATACCTTTTTAAGATAATAATTGAGATTTCAGTGACATTTTGAGCAAGTGGCCAGCCACTTCAGTACTCTGTGGGGACTACTTCACTCCTCTTTAGGGAGACTTGGGTGGAAAAGGAAGAGGAATGGTGAGTCTTCTGAATCTGACTCTTTACTTCTGGCCTTGATTTCCTCATCTGCAAATTGGGCACAAGGAGTTGGGTAGAAGAGACTTTCTTTTAAGGCCTCTGAGGCCTGGGTTCTACCTCAGTGGCGTCTAGGGCCAAGTGGCCTCCCCCACGAGCCTGCCCCCTCCTCCCACAGCTGATCTATGATGCTGGCGTGGCCTTCGTGGTCATCATGTTCACCTGGTCCGGCCTGGCCTGCCTTATCTTTCTGAACTGTGCCCTCAACTGGCCTATCGAAGCCTTTCCTGCCCCGGAGGAAGTCAATTACACGTGAGTGGCTGGCGTGGGCAGGGATTCCCCAGCTGTGGTGACAGGATGGACAGAATCAGCTTTGGAGCCAGAGAGACCTCAGCTGAGACCTCAGCCTGGCAAAGTGCCTGAGCTCTCGGAGCTCTGCTTTCTCATCTGTGCAACGGGCCTGTTCCTACCTGTCTACAGGTGTTTTTAAGTAATAGAGCTGGCACACAACAGGTGATCAAAATACAGTAGCTACAATGTTATTGTTATTGTCCTTTGTGGGTTTGGAGGAGGAGATCAGAGTAGGAGCGACCCCAGCAATAGCACCAGATACCATATGAACCCAAATGGGGGCATACAAAATAATCAAGCACCCCACCTTTTCCCAACTGCCTATCAGTTCATCAGGGGTAGGGGGGATGCTCCACAACAAGTACATAGGGTGACAGTCATATAGCTGACATTTATCGAGTGCCTACTGTATGCCAGGCACTGTACTTAGCCCCCATACCATTCTCAAACAGCTGTATGATGTAGATTCTATTATTAACTCCATTAATAACAAAAGTGCAGGAAACGAAGTGACTTGCCAAAGGTCATACCATTGAAATGGGGGTGAATCTAAACTGGGAATCAGGCTGTTTGCCTCCTGTCTGAGGTTTTAGTACAGCCTCCATGGGAACAGCCCAGGTGAAAAGCAGCTGATGGACTCTTTATTTACTGGGCACCTGTGCTAAGCTGGTTTCTGGGCCAGGCTCTGAGCAACACAGACAGGAGCCCAGCATTTGGGAGCTTATTACTGGGCATGTTGGTGCTGGGTAGAGGGGCGCTCGGCACCACTGGGACACACTGGGGAGGCGGCCTAGCGGTAGACTGTTGAGGTGGGCTCTGTGTACCTGGTTCCCACCCTCCGTGGCCTGCCTGCTGGCAGGAAGAAGATCAAGCTCAGTGGGCTGGCCCTGGATCACAAGGTGACAGGTGACCGCTTCTACAACCATGTGACCATCGTGGGCCAGCGGCTGAGCCAGAAGGCCCCTAGCCTGGAGGAGGGGGCTGACGTCTTCATCTCATCCCAGGATGTTCGGGGCACCTCAGAAAAACTTCCTGAGAGTGAGTGTCTGGTCAAGGTGCCAGCCTTGGATGGGAGGGTGGGTCCTCATGCTTGGTGAGCACTCATGTCTGAGTATTTATTTATTCTCTTTCAGTCCTTACAAGAGCCCATGATGTAGGTGGGGCATGCTCCCCATTACAGGTGGGGAAATCAAAGCTCAAACAATGCTGGAAAGTTCAGATTCAGGGGTACCCTGCTGGATTCTCAGGATGGGGGAGGGAGGAGCTTCCAGAATGGGGGCAGGGTCTCGGGGCGTGTGGGGCAGCTGGTTTCCTCAGGGCCCCCCTGCAACCTGTGAGCCTAGTGCAGCAGGTGCAGCGAAGACAGCCAGCCTCCTGGCAGGGGCCCTCCAGCACCTGGCTGGCCAGTGCCCCCTGCTGGCTGCAGGAGGAGCCGCACCCACCTGCACGGCGCACTTCCCAAGGTACTTGAGACCCCTGGACTGTCTGCTCCGTGGAGTGGAAGGAGTTCCTTGGAGTCACCAGATGGGGGGTTTGAGTCCTGCTCCCCAGTTACGGGCCATGTGACTTGGTAGATCACCTGGTCTTGCTCTTGATTTCCTCATTTCTTAGACTGGCACTAATAACATCCACCAAACAGGGGAGTTAGTTGGGACAACTGAATGACACGGTGGACATGGAAGCTTTGTAAAGTGCAGAATGGTGTGCGGTTATGAGGGTGGTTACCCCGCTGCCCATCCTCAGAGGTCGGAGTGGTTAGGGTGTGAGCCGGAGTCAGGCTGACCTGCACTTCCAGGCCCCGTGAGCTCGGGCAAGTCGTATAACTCTGAGCCGCAGTTTCCGCATCTGTAAAATGTGGTAACGATAGGGTTGTCGTCAGATTTGATTAAATAGGATAATACATGTCAAGTGTGTAGCCCATGGAGTTATTACCACGTGAAGCATAGGTGGTCACCTGCACATGTTCTGTGGAGAGTTTGGGGGCAAGGGAACCTGAACCTTTGAAGAAACCTGTCCCTCCCCAAAGTCACATAGTGACAGAGCTCCTGCTGGAACTGCATGAGCTGGGGCAATCAGAGGGCGGTGGAGGGCCTGGGGTTCAGGGGCGCCCCTTGCTGTCTCCCCAGGGTCCGTCCCCTTCCGCAAGAGCCTTTGTGCCCCCATTTTCCTGTGGAGCCTCCTCACCATGGGCATGACCCAGCTGCGGGTCATCTTCTACATGGCCGCCATGAACAAGATGCTGGAGTACATTGTGACCGGTGGCCAGGAGCAGGGTGAGGTGCTGCCGAGGCCCCTGGGGGGTGGGGGGCACAGGAGGGTCACCCTGGCTGAGCGCTTCTCACCATGCCTTCCCCCCTCCCCACAGAGACGAATGAACAGAGAGAAAAGGTGGCAGAGACAGGTAGGGAGAGAAGAGCAGGGCTGTGGCCCACAGCTACCTGCCCTTGCCCACCCTGCAGGGGGTGGGACTCCTCTGGGCCTGGGCCCACCCTGGTGACCCTGTGCATTGGGGGATCTAAGAGTATGGGGTCAGAGGAAGGCTGTTCTGGCACTCTCTGGTCTCCCTTGTGCCAGCTCCTGACCTCATTTCCCTTCCCGTCCTGCCCAGTTGGGTTCTACACCTCCGTCTTTGGGGCCATGCAGTTGTTGTGCCTTCTCACCTGCCCCTTCATCGGCTACGTCATGGACTGGCGGATCAAGGACTGTGTGGATGCCCCGGCTGACGGCACTGCCCTCAGAGATACCAGGTGACCTGCACAGGGATGGCGACAGCAAGTGGTCAGACAGTGCTTTCCATTTTCTCTGTGCTTTTATAACCCACATCATATTTCATTCTCCCGAGAGCTCTGGGAGAGCAGGGGTGCCTACCCATTTTACAGATGAGGAAACTGAGGCCAAGAGAGGCCACGCCTTGCCTGGTAATAAGAATAGCTAATATTGAGTGCTGCCTGTGCGCTAGGCCCCTTGCATTGTCCATTTAGTCCTACAACAGCTCTCTGAGGTAGGTACATTTTGTTTTTTGGTTTTTTTTTTTCAGTAGAGATGGAGTCTCACTCTGTTGCCCAGGCTGGTCTCAAACTCCTGGGCTCGAGCAAAAAAATATTTTTTTTTTTACGAAGTATTCTCATTATACAGTTAAGAAACGTAAGACACAGGTTACACAGTTAAGTAACTTACCCAAGATCGCACAGCTTTTAACAGTAGGCTCCAGAACCCATGTTATGAAGGGTATATGGAGAAGCCTTCTGAAGATGCCAGGTGTGGCTGTGCGCACCTGCAGTCCCAGCTACTCGGGAGGCTGAGGCAGGAGGATCACTTGAGCCCAGGAGTTTGAGACCAGCCTGAGTGACATAGCGAGACTGCATGTCTTAAGAAAATAACTTATAGGCCGGGCGCGGTGGCTCACGCCTGTAATCCTAGCTCTCTGTGAGGCCGAGGCGGGTGGATTGTTTGAGCTCAGGAGTTCGAAACCAGCCTGAGCAAGAGCGAGACCCCGTCTCTACTAAAAATAGAAAGAAATTAATTGGATAACTAAAAATATATAGAAAAAAAATTATCTGGGCATGGTGGCGCATGTCTGTAGTCCCAGCTACTCAGGAGGCTGAGGCAGGAGGATCGCTTGAGCCCAGGAGTGTGAGGTTGCTGTGAGCTAGGTTGACGCCACGGCACTCTAGCCCGGGCAACACAGTGAGACTCTTGTCTCAAAAAAAAAAAAAAAAAGAAAGAAAATAACTTATTAAAAAATAATAATAAAATAAAGCCTTCTTAAGTCTTGAAAGAGATAGAGTTGGTATGTTAGATATCTATTACTGTATAATAAATTACCCCAAAGCTTGGCATCATTAAACAAGAAACATTTATCATCTCATACAGTTTCTGAGAGTCAGGAATCTGGGAGTGACAGGCTCAGGGTCTCTCATAAAGCTGGAGTCAGGAGGTTGGCCAGGGCTGCAGTCATCGAAAGCCTTGACTAAGTTGGAGAATTGGCTTTGGTCCAGTTCCTCCCACATGGGTCTCTCCAGGGCTGCCCAGGACACGGCAGCTGGCTTCCCCCTGAGCAAGAGAGCTAAGAGAGAAAGAGAGAGACCAAGATGGAAGCCGCAGCGTCTCCTATAACATAATCTTAGAGGTAGCATGCCATTGCTTCTGTAATATTCTGTTGGTCACATAGAGCAACCGTGGTATGGAGTGGGGAGGGGGACTGCACAAAGGAGGGAACACCAGGAGGCAGGGTCATTGGGGGCCGTTTTGTTGGCTAGAGACCACCGTTGGGCCTTGAACCCAGGTCTTCTGACTGCTTTTGTTCTTTTTGTGTTAATCCAAATAGTCCCCGTTTGTCCCAAGAGAATGGGAGAAGGAGAATAGGAGAGAAGGCATCCAAGGAGCGATCCAGTGGCCTCCCTCCTTGCAAAAGTGCCTGGCCCTGGCACCCAGCCTTCCTCCGCCACCCTCTGCCCCTGATGGCCAGGGTCCACCAGCAGGGACCTTCCGTCCAGGACAGATGGGCGGCCCGCCCTCACCCCAGCCTACTGACCTCTCCCCTGGGCTGGCTTCAGAGCCCTTGACCACGGCAGAGAGAGAAGCTTGCTGAGCAGTCAGGGTCTAAGCTGCTGTCCCTCAGAATGGCATCTGCTTTTGTCCAGGCTGGTGGGCAGAGACACCTTCCTGGGGCTTCTGATGAGAGACAATGTGAGAATTCTCCATTCTCTGCCTCCCTTCCCATCGTTGGTTCTCAAACTTCAGTGTGCATGAGAAAAGGGGGCGGTGGAGATATTTGTCAACATGCAGATTCCTGGGCCTCGCCCTGAGATTCCGAGGCCTGGGGTTAGGCCTGCGAATCTGCGCATTAAGAAAGCCCCTTGCTGCTGCTCGTGTAGTTGGTTGGGGGAAACACAGCTGGAGAGATGGTTGTCTGCCTTTTCTGCTGCCCCAACAGTGGAGGCACATCACAAGGGGCCCTAGCCCGAGAACCAGGGAGCCGCTGGAGAGGTAGAGGCAGCGGCCGGTGACTTCCTTTTCTCCTCAGGGACAGGGTTGCCGCCAAGTCCCTCAGACCGCGCTACTGCAAGATCCAGAAGCTCACCAATGCCATCAATGCCTTCACGCTGACCAACTTTCTGCTCGTCGGTTTTGGCATCACCTGCCTCATCAACAACTTGCACCTCCAGGTACCTGCTTCCAACCTTCTCCTCTTCCTGCCCCCAGGACTCCTCCAAAGGGACGTTTCACCCAGCGCCTGCCTTCCAGGAAGCATGCGTGGTTCCCATCCTCCAGTCTGGGTCTGACTATTTCCAGGTTCTCCAGGAAGTGTTTCCAGTAGATTGGGTTGGCGAGACGGGTAGGAACATGGAGATGGGCTCAGTGCAGTCCCGGTTCCCCGTTCACCCCACCCCTCCTCCTGCCTCGACACTCTCTCTTAACCCCTTCACTCTCTTTGGTTTCAGTTCGTGACGTTTATCCTGCACACGATGGTCCGAGGTTTCTTCCACTCTGCCTGTGGAAGCCTCTACGCTGCAGTGTGAGTTCCCTTGGCTAATTGCCTTCCTGAGTTTTGCCCCCATAACCAGGGAATCCCCGAGCAGAGTTAGAAGGGCCCAGAAATCCCCCAGTGCACCCCTCCCACACCCACCTCCCTTGAATGCTGACATCTCAGAGTTGTTGGGGATCCCACTGCCCTCTCTGAGCCCCTCACTTCTTCAAAGGCAGCCCAGCCCCCTGCAGTATGACTTCTACCATGGGAAAGTCTTCCCTTAGAGGAAGCTGAAATACTTGGCTTGAAGACACTTTGTTCCTACGTCTGCTGTCTGGAATGGCCCCCAGAGTGGCCTCCACTGTGCCCCACGCCTGCCCGCAAGAAATTTCCCAAAGATAGTCTTGTTTGCCTTATAATTTTCCTCCTTCATGTTGAGCACCCCCTGTTCCCTTTCTCTCTTGGGCTGGCCTCAGAGCCATCTGGATTGGTTTCATCACTGTATCTCAGCACCTAGAACAATGCTTGGCACACAGTAGGAGCTCGATAAATATTTGTTGAAAGAATAAAGGAAACAGCAAGCGTCTCTGGTTTCCACTGCCAGGCGCTGTAGTGACTCTCGCCTGCATGGGTGGTGGAGTAATATAGGACATTACAATAGCGATGACAAAATCATGACCGTTATCAAGGGCATCCTGCATGGCACAGGGTGGCCCCGTGACCGCCCCTCCCTGATCTCGGCCTCACTGTCGCCATCTTGGCAGAGGGCAGCTCCTTTCCCTCCATCCGCTGAAGCCAAAACCTTGGAGTCCCCCTCGATTCTGCTCTCCCTCACGCTCCACATTCAGCCCATCTGCGGTGCTGCCAGCTCCTCCCTCCACACATCCCGAATGCGACCCCTTCTTGTCCCCTTCAGTCTGAGCCGCCGTCATCCCTAGCCTGGATTATTGTGGCAGTCCCCAAGCGGTGTCCCCACATCTGCCCTGATCCTCCCTCAGTCTGTTTTTAACACCAGGGCTGGAGTCACCTGTTAGACATAAGTCTCTTCACGTCACGCTGCGGCTTCCCATCTTATCTCACTCGGGGTAGAAGCCAAAGACTATCGTGGGCTAAAAGCCTCCACAAGACCCGGCCCGGGACCTCCCTGCCCCTTGCAGAGAGCCTGAACTCTCTAGCACTACCCTGCCTGGCCAGCGGAAGCAGTGTCTGGGGGAAGGGACCCGAGGGGAGCTGGGCTGGGCTGGAGACCACACACCCCTGCTGTGCCCTCTCCCGGACAGGTTCCCATCCAACCACTTCGGGACGCTGACGGGGCTGCAGTCCCTCATCAGCGCTGTGTTCGCCCTGCTCCAGCAGCCACTCTTCATGGCCATGGTGGGACCCCTGAAAGGAGAGCCCTTCTGGGTGAGAGCAGGGGTTGGCGCGGGGGCGGGCAGGGGGAAAGGCAGGGACCGGGGCAGGGGCCTGTATGTGGAGGAATCCCTCACTCCTCTCAGCCAGACACGCCTTGGAGGGCTCTAATCTGGGGGTTTCCACGCTGGCTGCCCCTCAAAACCCCTCACATAGTGTTAAAAATACAGATTCCCCAGGCTACTGAGTCAGCATCTCTCAGCCTGCCCCTAGGAGTCTGTTTTTAATAAGCTCCCAGGTGATTTGTGAAGTGGCCCATTCCTGATCCTTGGGCCTGTGTTCAGGAACCACTGGTCTGATCCAGTTCCACCCAGAGCGGGCATCGTCTCTCCAGCACCCCTGGAAGGGGAGTTCCTCCCCTCCTGGCTCAGACACCCTCAGTGCTCAGTGGTGGGGCACCCACTCCTGCAGGAGGCAGCATCGCTGTTGTTAGAAAGGCTTTTCCTTACACTGAGCTGACATCTGCCTCCCTGAAGCTGATCTTCCATCTGCCCTGTGGGGCCACCCACACGTAAGCCCTTCTTCCACAAGAACTGGGATGAAATCACTGCTACCATTTACTGAGTATGCACTATGTTCTAAGCGTGCCGTGTACATTTTTTCACTTAATCTTTGTCACAGCAGCCCTGAGAAGGAGACATACATAGTTGTGATTACTCACCGGAAGTCACACAGTGAATAATGCAGGGTGGGATGTGAACCGAGTCAGAGCCCATGTGAGGGCCACTGTCCTGGGCCTTCCAAGCTGCCTGTCCTCCAGGCTGTGCATGCCAGCTCCTTGAACTGGTCCTGAGAGCCTCCTCTCACCACCCTGAACAGGGTCCCATTGGTCAACATCTCCAGCGGTCAGAGCTGCCAATCCAGAAGGTCCCATTTCCGGAGCAGCCTGACCAGCCCAGTCTCCTACGGTGCTATGGCCTTCTTCATATCTACCCAGAGAGTGCCATATAGTGTGGGCACTGCCCAGGCTCTGCCCCTTATTAGATCCGAGCAGTCTCGTCTCAGCCACTTGGCAAGGTTGCTGAGCATTAAATGAGATATCGGGGGAGCAGTGATTGCACACAATGAGTACTGACTGTATTCTTCATTCTAGCCCAGGACTGCAGCAAAGATGCCCAGGCATTTTGGGGCTTGCCCTGTGGGTGGCGTACTCCTTCCGGAGCTGGGTACGGGGTATCTGGGCACGTCCCTGCCTCCTCCCCTGCCCGCCCCCTGTGTCAGTTCTCTTGGAAGCTGAGGAAGGTCCCTGAGGATGATGAGGGCAAAGGGGTACCTACTTGACTCTGTTTCTCTCTCCTTGCCACAAAGGTGAATCTGGGCCTCCTGCTGTTCTCACTCCTCGGATTTCTGCTACCTTGCTACCTCTTCTACTACCGTGCCCGGCTCCAGAAGGAGTACATCGCCAACGGGGTGGACCCCCTGAAGGTGCTCAGCAGCCCTGAGGCAACAACATAGACTTCTGAGGCAGAGAGACCTGGACAATAGGCACCCAAGGCCTAAGCAACCAAAGGGAATGCCCCACATGGCTTTTCTACCTGTAATATTCTCATAGAGCCAGGGGCCATAGATTTATAAATACCAAGAGTTCTATTTTTGTAAGGACTTGCAAAAAGGAAAAAAAAAAAAAACGCTCAAAAAAAAAAAAAAATTCCCCAAAGCAATGCTCCATTGACTGAAGATAGTCTCTGTGCTAGAGGGATTGGGCCTCCTTCCTTGGATTGGAGGACACCAGGGTGGGGGGTGCCCTTTCTCCAGTCCTTCATCCTAGGGCCTGCCTCCTGGTACCTCATGGAGCTTATGGGATCAGCAAACAGGCTACCCCCCTAAGGTCCCAGCTGCCAAGAGTGTGCATGCATGCATGTGTACGCCTGTGTGCGTGTGTGTGATGCAACTTTCCCTCAGAAAGAAGGGCCTGAGGTGCTGGCTGTGCCCTGGGTGGGGTATAGGGGGTAGGCCCCTTCTAGAGGCTGGAGGGCAGGTGCCCTCCCTGGTGCTGCTTCTTGCAGGTCTTAGAGGAAATAAAAAGGGAAGTGAGAGACTGGCTGGTGTGCACCTGTCTTTAGTGGTGGAGGGGGGGCCACACCCCCATCCCTCTTCTTACGCCAGCTCAGCTGGGCATTAAATAGGCTGGTTGGCATGCTAGCCTGACTGCCTCTGGTTGTCTGGCTCGCTTCCCTGATCCCAACCCTGCTCTGCCTTTAGTGCCTGGAGGGAGTCCAGATTCTGCCCCCCACTTCCCAGGGTTTAGGGTACATCTGGGAAGCTGGCCTTTCTCCATACAGGGGATCAGGGGAGAATGCTTTAGAAAGAATGCTAAGGGGTGACTCAAACTTTCCCACCAAAGCATCCCCAGGCCTGCTGAAAGTAACACTTTTTTGTAGTCTCCTATTTTATCTTAAAACTGCATGTAAATTTTGAGCTTCACTCTATATTTACATTTAATTTTAATATTAAAGCACGGCTTTAAAGTAAATAAATAAAGTGAGGCTTTAAAATGATCTGCATCAAAAGAAGACACCATCTTTGAGGACAAGAGATCTTCCAGAAAGACACACCTGATTTATCCCAGCCCCACACCTGCTTGTGCCCCCTGGAACATAGCCTTAGAGGTTAGCAGGAGTCCTAGAATGAATGGACGGACAACTAAGATTGGTGGAGGATCTGTACGTTCTACACTGGTATCTCATTTCACCTGCACTATAGCCCAAGAAATCGATACTGTCATCCTGTTTCATAGATTGAGGAATCAAGCCCAGAAAGGTTAAGGCACAAGCCCAAGGGCACACAGTGGTAGGTGGTGGAGCTGAGCTTGGAACCCCAGCAGTCTGACTGCAGAGTCCAAGCTGCAGGTCTTCCCTGGGCAGCTGGGCAGAAATGAAATCCCAGGCTTCTTCCCAGTTCTCAGCTGCCCTCTCAGGGCTGACACTGACCTCAAAAGCCTTACCCATCCTCCCCCACCTCCCCAGAAAATCCCCTGGAGGACCTACACGGGTTAGCGCTGGAAGACAGCATTCCAGATGAGCCATTTTCTCCCCCTTTGTCTTAGGTTCTCTTGAGAAGTCAATAAAAGACTGACCTATCCATTTTCAGATAAGAAAACGTGTTTAGAGGGGTCTGGAGACCTGGCTGCTCCGAGCCCAGACTCCTGACTTACAACAGCCTTTTCGCAAACATGAGATCAGAGTTGGACAGCACCCGGCCACGGGTTCGGCGGCCCCCAGAGGGCCTGCCCGGGTCTCACCGCGCTCTGTTCCGCACCCTTGCTTCCTGTCCCAACAGTCCGGTGGAGGCTGACCGAAGCGAAGAACCGGACCGGGGTGAGGACGGGCGGAAGGGCAGGGCGTGCACGCCAGGCGCGGTGTGCCCGGCAGGCGGCGCTGCGTGGCTGCGACCGGCACAGCCTGGGACGGGGTGCGAGGGGGCGGCGAGCCAGGAAGGTAACCCCAACCCTAGCCGCCCGCCCGTCCGCCCTTCCCGCGCCTCGGCCTCCAGAACCCTGCCCTGGGCACGCTCTGTCCGTCCTCTGAACTCGCCCTACGCCTTTGCGTACCCCCACCCTTTGAAACGTTACCTTCGGCCCCACAGACCCCGGCAACGGAAGGAGGGGGTCTCGACGCTTTCCCCTGGCCAGCTGAGCCTTGGGACCCGGTGGGAGACGGAGGCAGAAATTTTGGCCTTCCAGAAGGGCGTCTCCCCGTGGGGAGTTTGGGGAGGGGGCTGGGCAGGGGCGGAAGCAGCTAGAGCCGTGTTTGTCGCGGCGCTGCCGAGTGGAACAGATGGCTGGGGAGGGGAGAGGGTGCGTGGCGGGGAGGAGGAGGGGTGCGGGGGCTGGAGGATGAGGAACGAGGAATTTCGACGCCCCGAGTCTCCCAGGAGAAGCCCCCCTCCCCGTCGCTTCCAAGAAAGAGGGGCGGGCAAGCGCCTGCCTTTCCCCGGAGAGCCCCGGCCTCTGGCCCGCGGCGGACCCCGCGGCACAGCCCTGCGCCCCAGGGCGCGCCCCTCGCCCTGCAGGCCCCCTGCCGCAGGGTAGGCTGGCGTGGTGCAGGCCGCCGGGAGTGGCCCGGGTCGCCAGGGTTAATGGGCCGCGGTCCCAGGGGCGAGGAGGAGGCGGCGGGAAGCGGGCTCAGGGGCTGGGAGCAAGTTCTGGGATCGCAAATAGCTAAGGAAAAACGTGTTAATTGGAACTTTATGCAGATGGGCTGGGGCTGGGGGCTGGGGGCTGGGGGAAGCGGGAGGGAGAAGGTCAGCCTGGTTGGACCCGAGCTCAGGTCTGATGGGAGGGGCGGCGGCCGGGGCAGGGACGCACGGGTAGCCACACATCCCTGCCTTGAACCTCAGGGGAGCACCGCGGGTCCCCGGGGATAAGACCCTC